>JAVQJL010054817.1:0-43212 GCA_036024295.1 Nannoperca obscura | reverse complement strand
CTGGTCCCACAGGCTGGGGCAATGTTGGACTAATGCTGTAATACAGAGCGACAGTCAGGAGAAACTGTGTGAACATTTAGCCTCTTTTGAAGCCAACTAAATAACAACAGTAGTAGGTTGAATGCTGGTATCATGTTGCAGTTTTCTGGAACTTTAAAATGCAGCGCTAGCAGTACCTTTGTTGTTATATGAAAACCTATTTGTGTGTGTCTATGTGTTTGTTGCTGTTGTATTTATCTGACATACCGTGACGGAGACATTCGAGCTACATGTGAGAAAGACTTGGTCAAACTGTAGGCTGTTCGTTGGCAACATTGTGTAACTTTGATCCCGGTACATGTAGGTACCGCCGGTACGGTTCAGCTGGCAGGACAACTCCAATTATTTCGGTCAACATAGCATTAACTGGGGAATGTATATATTCAAGTGACTCAATGTACCATCAACACTGAGTGGACAGTCACATGACAGGCAGTGTAGTTTCCCTTTAATATAGTCTCAAAATCCCAAAAGCAAAAGTAACCTGATCCGTGCGTAACACCAGACATTTGTAAGCGCAGGAAGCTATTTAAAAATCGAAGGATGAGAAGTTGAAGTTAAAAGTCTGTAAGCAAAATAAAACAAATCTTGTTTTTCAGTTACAAACTATGTAATACACATTTACAAATAATATCGAGATATTGACTTCATAGGAGAGAGGTCTTAAGATGGAGAAAATCAGTTATTCTCTAGAGGCTAGATTAGGAAAAAGATTTCTAGGTGTTTGTGTTAGTATAATACCAAAAAAGATCGCCTCTATGTCCCTTTAGGCAACAAAAAGTATGGCTTTTGGCTGTTGTCTCAGTTTTGTGTGTGTATGACTGTGACTGTGTGTTAAGGTCTTCTTTGTGCAGTAACCGAGGTTACCAATTCTTTTTTTGTGATTGCGCTTCATTTGTGTCCGTTTCCTTGTCCCCTTGGGCAAAATTTTGTTCCCTAGAGGGCATAAGCAGTGAAGACAACTGGAGTAAGAACAACACCACTGACACTGCACCCTTGTCTAAGAAATGGTGTTAAACCATGACATCAGATGAGTGAGTCTTGCATGCAGAAAGTTATGGGAGGTTTTCCATGTGTTTTTTATGGTTTTGGACTATATTAAGTGGAGTAAAATGTTGTTTTTTCTGCACCATTAATTTGTTAAGGCCATATATGTTTGTACCTGTTTGGTGGGTGCTCTTTTAGCTTTCCACAATTTCCATACATGAACTGAACAGAATGAGGAATTTGTACATAATCTGTTCAAATAGAGTTAGAAATTCCCCCAAAAAGTTGATAGTAATATGTTGTTCTTACTGTAGTCGTTAAATGATGTATTTCACAGTTGTACAGTAAAAACAACGTCCAGTAGTTAATAACCGTGGTTCTGTGATGGGACACAAAGTCCAAAAGTCCAATTAGTTACAGAAACCATTACTTCACTGCATAAAACACTTGCTACTTCCTGCACTGACCCTGGAAAATTGGAACTGTATGCAAATTATGCCCTGCAGATTCACCCAATATGGACTTAAATCCTAGGAATACTGGGATACCAAACCAAAAGTTGGTGCTATGTCCTTGAAATGCCAACTTTTATCTGGAGATACAAAGGCAGGGTTTTAATGGATGGAAACTGTCTGTGAGATGAGAAGAATCCACTGTAAACCATGTAGGAGTTAGCAAACAGAACATGTTTTTAATTATCTAGAATTAAACCAGTAAATGTCAGGATTTAGTGTCTGATTGCTTTATTCTATTAATTTACACCTGAACCAGATAAACATGGAGAAATCCATGCAGCCAAGGAATAGATGTAATTTTCTTCACTGACAGTAACCTCAATACGCAACCAGGAGATGTTGTGTATTAAGTTAGGGACGTGACTCATTTTTCTCAAATGGAACGCACTTTTGCTGTAGGAGCAGCTGCAATAGCTATTTTCTTCAGTATTGAAACGAGTTTGGGTGTGTGACTGGGTGAAAGTGTTTTCAGTGAAAACGAAGAAATCAGGAAATTAAGCAATTGTCACTTTACAAGATGGGCAAATCCAGCAGTTGAAAATAATTGGAGGTACGCATAGAACATCACAGACTGATGATACATGACAGTTTTCAAATTGCTCCACTTCATCACTTGACACAAATCATTTTTTCTTAAGTGAAGTTGATATGACAAAAATGTTGGCGCTATACACTGTACTTATCCTGAGTGGTGCATGATGGCACGCCGAGGGCAGCAGCTCCTTCTCATTTCTGCCAGCTACACCTGCAGCATTGTTGTCTTTTCAGTCTGTTAATGTTAGAATAACAGTGAGAGAGCGCTCCCGCTTTACTGTGCTGGCTGTACGAGCAGTGGATCTGTGCTCTTTCTGCTTGCTCAGACCACCTATCACTGCAAATGCAAATGCAAAAAGAAATTAATTTCATTAATGCCCTTACTGAGGGTGGCTCCAACTTCACAGATCCTGTTTTTCCAACCCAAACACAATGTAAGAACTACACATTACATTCAATGGCAATGTTTAAATTAATCTCTGCACATGGTGACCGTATAGTTATGATTTTTTGGACAAAAACAATGCAGAGTAAGACAAAAAATAAGAGATGTTAATAAATATCAACATTTTCTCATATTTCTTTCACTTTTTAAACTTAGCTTTTGATACCATTAGTGCCTAAACTTAGAATAGTTCTCATTTTACTGTGTCTCCCAGAATCCCGAACATTCAACCTATCCATACATGGATAGATGGAAATTAGCATATTTGGAATATTTGTCATCGTGCTTCTAAAAGCTAAATGAATGCTAATTTGCAGTTTACACATTCACACCTTTGAGCTGCTCATTAACTGTGTTTCACAGTGTTTGCTGCTGAACAGACTCACTGTAGTAAATGGGGGTTAAGTGCATCACTCAAGGGCAAATAGATGCCCGAAGTTGCAGAGGGAGGAAAGAGTTCTATCCATTCAGTTTGGTCCAGAACTTTCCATCTGGTCTGGACATAAGCCTGCATTTTGAGGGATACTGGGACTCCCGTGTGATATTTAATTCAACTAAAATGACCCTGTTTCCTGATGTATGAAGTTAAGAGGTTCAGCCAAGAGGAAGACACACACACACACACACCAGTGACAACATTCTCTCCTGAGTTACCCCATGTTAATACACATTTTCCAGTTCTAGATTCATAAGCAATGGGCATTTTAAGTAGAAAATCAGTTTGTTAGGAAGCTTAAGCGGGCAACTTAGAAATTCACACACTATAAAACCTTCTCACACGGTTACTTCACATTGTCTGACACCCAACGTGATCACAAACCACCCTGATACCAGCCAGAGTCTGTCTTTGTCCGTGACCTTGACTTTGACTCATTGCGCACATGCCTGTCTGTCTATCTCTCTGTCTGTCTGTCTGTCTTTTTTTCTCATCTTATTGAATGACTGCCCTTACTCCTTCAATGAAATGCTATTGCGGTATTAGTGAATCTACACAAACACACACACAAACACACACATATACACACACAGAGACGTCTTGACTGAGCGACAAGATGAGGAAAAACTCCGGCTGATGGATGTAATTTTCCATCATCACCTCTTCCCTCTATCAGCTCTTCTGCTTAAACGCGTCCTCCATTCGCCCTCTCCAACTCGTATTCTGCTGCACTGGCTGCGCTCTTCTATTTATCTTCAATCTGTTTATTCAATTCAGGGGCCACTGGACCCTCTCCCAGCGCACAGAAAAGGTGACGGGTAATACAGACTCACCGGTTCACCTGACCTGAGGAAGCTGATGCACCCAGAAGAATCCCACAGGATGACATGCAGAAAGGCCTCAAGTTGTCAGTGGGTTTGAACTTAAGACCCCTTTTGCTTGAGGCGACAGCTCTACCCAATGAGCCTCTGGCCATTTCTCCTTTTCTTTTCTACCACAAGCGAACGTTTATTTGACCGTTGAGTGCAATGTACATATTTGTGATGTGGCCTGCATCTGCATATTTCCACATGTTTACATACACTGCATGCATGCAGTATATATACAGAGTACATGTGTATGCAGTTACAGGGCTTTTTCTTGCTCATACAGATGTTTCCTCTTTCTTTTTTTTTAAACAATGACTTTCTTACTGTGAAAGTGAATTCACTGTGGTTACCAAGAGTAAAGTCTTGGAGCACTTTTTTAATTGTCTGGGCTTTATGTAGTTTGAAACAGATGAATGAGCAATCCAAAATTTATAATGGCGTATTGCACCAAGCATTTATGTGCATATATATTGCAAAAATTAGGGTTTTTAGGTAGTAATTATGTTTGGAAAAGTGTAAGTCTGTGCTGTACTTTTGTAATGGAACAATTATTAGCTCAAACCTTAGTTTGACATTTGGGGAAATACAGTTATACACTTTCTTGCTAAACATTTGATTTGGTTGGTAAATATGAAGCTAGCCAGCAGCCAGTTAGCTTAGCTTAGCAAAAAGACTCTAAACAGGGGAAAACAGCTACTGTAGCCCGACTCTGTCCAAAAACTCCACCTGCCAGCAACTCCGAAGGTAATACTTTACTCAACAGTGGACCAGGTTTCCAAATAATGTCAGACAGGCAGCAAGTACAAGCAAACAAATCCAGGTATTATCACGTCTCACCTGAGACATCAGTATTAAGAGATCTATCAGGTACAGGCAACAGTTAGAAATCTTCTGAATGAATAATAAATAAACGAGCAGCAGCTCTGCGAGCAGGTAGCTGATCACGACTCATCAGGGGATTGAAACAAATACACTAAGTGATTAACAAATATATCTGTAAATAAGGTACAATTCTCCAATGTATTTTTAAAAAACAACAGCTTTATCAACAAATCATTCTATGGAATTACCTGAAAATAATTTTGTGTGAGTAAGAGAAGCCATTAGTTCATTAGTTTCAGTTTGTCTTTTGCTTTTCTTTTAGTTTTAATAAAGTAAAATAAGTAATAATCACTTAAGGATACAGTTGCTAAGAAACAGTTTGGGCCCACATGTTTATATTTGAAAGTGTAAAATGGTCTGTGGAAGTTCAGCGGTCACTTTAAGTAGTTTCACCTGAGCATTTCAGCTGTTGCCAGAGACGTGTGTCGACCTTCAGACTTGACCATGTATGGCCCTCCAGTGGATCTATCATTTAAAGACATCAGCCATGTTAGAGGTAGTGTCATATTTCATGTTTTACAGTGTTACATTTAGCCCACCTACATTTCTGATTAATGAAAACATTTAATGTTAGTGGTGTCTTCTTCCACTATTTGTGAGTTGCAAGATATCGTGTGTACTGTGCTAAAAGTGCTGACAGATACCTTTTCCTGTATTGTCTACTTGCCGTCACCAACTAGGCACAATGTCATAATGAATAGGGCACCAAAAAATACTACAGTCTTACATTTTGTGACATTAATGGACCATCAAGTTGATTCCTCATGTCTCCTAAGTGGAGTAAACCATCAAGTATAATGAGCACATACTGACTGCAATACATCACTTTAAATAAACTGATTTAGCAACATAGAACTGAATAGAAATGTAAATATTATAGACTTGCTACAGTAGTATTGTTGTATTTGTGCTTCAGGTGCACTGGTAGAGGTACCCCGAATGGGCCTGCGGCCTTTGAAGACAAACTCGAAGAGAAAATACCTGAGCCGCTCTTTTCGTCTGAACAACAATAGCATCACTGACCTCGTTGGCTTCCAGTACATTCTTGGCCACTTTCTGGCTCAACCGTTGAAGCTCGGCTGGCTGGACCTCTCCTTCAACAAAATCGAAAGCATAGACCCAGTGAGAGTTCTCTCTTTCTGCTCTCGTGTGTTTGCATGCTAGCGTTCCCTGTTTCTTAGCTTTCTATTTTTTTCTGTTTTTCTTTCTTCTTTTTCTCCTCCAAGCATGATGCAATTTCTGATTTCTTTGCAAATGATCGGTCTACCAGTGTTATGTCTAAATTTCTTGACTGGCCTTATAATCAACCTTATAGTATTATTAATTGATGGATTTAAATGAGCTATTTAGTTGACTGTGTGTTTGTGTTCCAGGTTTGTTGCGAGCTGCCTGAACTGCGTGTGTTGTACCTTCATGGCAACGGCATCTGGAATCTGTCAGAGGTAGACAAGCTGGGAGAGCTGCAGTATCTACACACCATCACGCTACATGGAAATACCATAGAAAGCCACAAAGGCTACAGGTGGAGATTTTCTTCCCAAACACACATTCTGCTTGCCTGATGGATGTTTGGCTGTAACATGCTTTTATTTGTAGCTATTCTGGATCATAAAAATAACTCAATCTTACTGAGCGGAACAGAACCAGAAAGGCAAAAAGCTGCTGCTACTTTTATCTACTTTATGTTCAGGTAGTCCAGTGGTTCCCATGGTGGGGGTCAACCTAAAGGGTCTGGAGATAAATATGGTGGGTCATGAGATTAATGTGGTAGAAAAGAAGAAAAAAGCAGTTCTGCTATACAAATGTTTATTCCTTTCCCCCCTAATCTTTGCTTTATAGTGAAATATTGAAGAGTGAAACTTATTTGTGCCTCAAACTGTTATTTTAATGAAACCATCTGAGAGGTTTAAGGGGTTTAGGTTTTGTGGAACCACTATCGATTAATAGAAGGAGACTCAACCAAACAATAGAAACCAGACTTTTTTAAGGGGTCACAATCCATAAAGGTTTGGAACAACTGACTTAATCTTTTAATCTTAACAAATAAAATAAATTGTATTTTATAACCATATCATATATTTGAAGTAAATGTAATTCATTCTTTTCCACTACTGGAAACAGAGATGCTCGGCAAGCAAGTAGGTGATGTGTTAATAGGTGTTTAAATGGAGAACAGGCTCATATTACAGTTCATATCCTGTTTCCATCTACATAACAACAGACACACACACACACTCACAAAAAGAAGGTCACCCTTCATTGGTTCGATTTCTAAGGCATTCAGCTTCTTGATTTAATTTTCAGATCATTTATGCGAAATACCAAGAAAGTACAGACAAGGTCTACTTTATGTAGACTGAAATACATCTTATTCAACATTGAATTTAGATGTATTATATGAAAGTGCACAGTATGTCCTTGGAGCTCCTGGTTTTAAAGTTTATTGTGTGTGTGTGTCTTTGTGTGTGTTTAGGAGTCATGTGATTTCTGCCCTGCCTCAGTTGAAGAGGATGGATTTCAGTGGTGTGACACGCGAGGAGCGAGTCTTGGCAAATGTTTGGCGTCACTGCACCAACCGTGGCATAAACACCAACGAGAGTCTCGAGTGACTGTTTACCAATTCATTTTGTCATTCATTTGATTAATCGATTTTTGGAATAGAATGTTATATTCAGCTTTTTTATGTTCTTGGGGTGATTCATTAAATGATCCTAATAAAGCTTGCTGAAATGAAATTGCTGGATATATTTAGAGTCCAGAGGCTTCCCAAAGTGCCAGCTGCCAGTAAAGTCTACTCTTCGGCTGGCAGGCTGGCAGGTTCTTCTGGAGTTAGGGTGGATAAATTACAATACAAGCTGACTGAACAACATAATGATAAAACAACTGTGATATTTTAGTAGCATTGTTTGACCTTAGAAAGTATAGGTTTATTCACAAACATATTTGACTATGCAAAAAATAAGCATTTTGTGTATTATTAATGTAAGCAAGTCTATAACAGCACCATATTGCAATCCAATTACAGATTGTGCCTTTAATGAGAGCCAACTGTCCTGCTCTTTAGATTTAATTTAATTTTCTTTTACCTGAGCCCCTTTTTCAGAGTACACAACCTCTATGTTTTGTTTATGTGTGCACTTTGGGAGTTCTAATTATGTGGCAACAGGAGTACATTTATAGGTCACCTGAACTGAATCTGAAATATAAAAGCTATGTTCGTGTGTGTGTGTAGATATGCTGTATATGAAATGTGAAGGCATCAGTGTAAGGCAATCAGAAGACAATTTACAGTCACACGCATGCATGTGAGTACATGCACACACGCACACACAGTTAAAACAAATATGAATGTGATGCATTCAGTTTACATTGTAAACAGCTTTTGGTCTCTGCTATTACCGTCTGGTCTTGTTAGAGAAAAAATGTGCACCATAAATCAGCCCTGAGGCTGATTTAACTGGCTGTCCTCCAGGCTCTATGTGGTGCAGAATCATGTATCAGTGTTTCCCCCTGCAAAATCTTTAATTGGTGGGATGGAAATGCCCCTGAATCAGCATTTAGACCATGTGACACAAAAGCTGACCACTAAAAGCCGATACTAATGTAATAGTTTGAAACTGAATTTGGACCTTGTGGGACTAAACACTGAAATTGATATGTGTGTCAAGTAATTCTCGATGGCAGTATTTAGACCTGAGTTTCCTTTGAAACCTGCACTAACATGGCTGCTCTTTAGAAACAGCATTTAGAACGTGTATTTCAAACTGTGCAGTGAAGCCAGTATCAATGAATATGTTTCAGTCAGGATGGCAGCTGCTCTCAGCGGGAAGGCGCACTTTGACTGTACAGTGCTTGAGGAAACACTTGCATGTACTTTACAGATTTTGACTGCTGATTAGTTACTATACATGAATGTCACCTTTATTGTTGATATTTCAGATGTACTTTTCTATTTCCTCTGGTGAAGGCTGTAGGGAAGTGCAGTGCATTCAGTAGTAATGTAGTTGTGAACCAATTTTCTAGGTTCTTAATGAGCATGAACATCTTCTAAATGTTCTATGTGTATTTCCTTTCCTTACCTCAGACTGTGTACAGTATTCATTTATTATTTAAGTATTTAAATCTGCATTGTTTGTGATCTATAAAGTTAGCGTTAGCTTATGACCCAAAAGAATACAGTATGTATTACCTTGCGAAGGCCAACACAGCCTTTTCTCACACATTTAGTCTGAGACTAACGTCAACAATAGTGTTGTTTAATCTGTATTGTTTGGGCTAACTTTTCTCCAGAGGAAAAGAGAGCCCTCTCTTGGCTAAAGTCCGTGTTAGCTTACTTAAGAATGTGTTACTGTTTGTTTTATCAAGAATAAAAACCCAACTGTAGGCTATAGTATTCACAGCCCCGCAGGCTGAAAAGTGTCCCAAAGGTTGATGCAGCCTTTGCTCACATTTTTAACAGTTAGCCCGAGGCTAACATCTACAGTAGTCTTGTTAAATCTGTATTGTTTGGGCTAACTTTTCTCCAGAGGAAAAGGAGCTCACCTAAGAATGTGTTACCTTTTGTTTTATGGGGTATATAAACCAAGTCCACCTGTGAATTGAAGTGTAGTCTTTTTTAGGGGAAAACACCTTAAATCACTCATGAGTATCAACAGAATTTACTGGGGTCTCTGGTTGTCCATCCAGCCACTGGAAAACCTCTGTGCGTCACAGAAATAGCAGTGATTAAAGCCTCACTTGCTTTCACACTAATTCCTATACATATTTTCTTGTATATCACTCATACAATACATGCACATATGGTTTAAGATTTCTATAGTTTTTAACAATATCCCTTTCCAGATTAAAGTCTGGTTTTGCTTCAAAAAGAGCACATTTGAGCATTTTTTTTATTTCAGTCAGTACACGTCATATTAGAATAAAAATAATGTCCGACATTGAGCACTAAGTTTTCAGCTGAAACGCCTGACAGCATGAGTACAATGTGAGTTTTTTAAAATATGAATTTAAAAGTTAACAGATAATTTATAATGTGCAACCTGCTTACAGTGGCTTTTTGCAGTGGCATGAAGTTAAACTAGTCACTGGGAGTCTTACACTGTAAAGAGTTGTATTTCATAAAAAGCTTATTTATGACTTGGTATAGAAAACAACTCAGGTAGTAATAGAGATTCATCACTGGGGGGTTTGCAAAGTTGTATCAGAACACTAGTATACACTAGTAGAACACTAGTAGCCAGTGGGTAAATGAAAACAAGGTGCTTCCATCAACTGTTCATAAAGAGAAATAGCAAATAAAGCTGCTAAGCAGTTGAGCCTAACAACAATCCATCTGGAAATGCCTGAAACTAAAACAAAAATCCTGTATTTCTACATCCAGTGTCTTACTAACTCATATATTTGACCATCCTTCCTATGAAATATGATCATGTTTTACTGGAGCACAAAATAAATTGCAAGGGTGCAGTAATTAACCATTATTTTAGTCACATTCCTCATCTCATAAAATGTAATAAACAGCTGTGCCAATCACAGTCGTGCATGATAAAAATGATTAACCTAATTCAAAGCAAATATAATGCAACACAAATATGCAGCCCAAGACAGATGTGTTTGCCAACAGTATTAAGACACACAAATCAACAGTGTAACTAGTGTCACTTGGTATAAATCACAGTGAAAGGGTGGACGGTGTGAGCACACGGGTCCTGGTGACTGACGTCTGGAAATTTGCTGGCCAGGTCTTAGGGTACAAGTGCACTACTGAGGTTAGAAACACATTATCAGTAGGTGTGTGGCAGCTGGCATAAGCCGCAGCCAAATCAAGTTACCTGTTTTCCTTTCCTTTCAAAACAACACAGTGTGTGCCATGGCAGTATGACAATTCCATGTTGAAAAGGAGAGCCCAGAACAGATCTGCCAAAATACTGTCCCTGTGCTAGAGGTGCAAAAATAGCTAAAATCAAATACGTGGCACCTTAAATTAAACGGAACATATGGTCTTCCTGTCTAAGAGGGACACATTGCCCAATATGGGAAGTTCAGTGATATCAGGAAAAGAGCCACACAGACGCTGCATCCCCCAGTCAATCCCTGATGTTTATAAAGTAAGTGGCCATCATGATGATCCACACTCCTACATTACTGTGGGTATAAGTGGTCAGTCACTGTGTGGTCACTCTCACCACATGCATATTGTCAGCAAACAATATGATTTTTTACTCCTTCCTGAGGGGAATATCAAAGTCAAAGCTATCATCCATAAAAGGCCAGCGCAGAACTGCACCATGTGGCTTTGATGTGGACTGAGCAGGCAGGCGACATGTACAAATCCCAGTAATCCTCGACACTAAAACTGTGCCGCACTGCTTGATCGTCAGTGACGCACCCCCTGCTGCGCCTCTCCTCCCACTAGGTGCAGTTGTTCTCCGCTCCTTTCAGAGATATGACATCACTACAGGACACATACAGTGTTTATAAGAGGTTCTGCTTGTTGAGACTGAAAGCTCAAGCTACACCAGGCAGTTATATTCTCAGGTTTGGGAGAGAATCCAGCTTGAGAGTCATAAAAGACAGAGTCCAGAGAGTGTTATTTTATGGGCCCAGATGTGATGCATAAATCATTTTTCCCAGACCTAATTAAACACTTACTGCCTAGCCCTGTTAAGCTATTAACATCTGCTCTATCAAACGAACTAGAAAGGACTCCAGTACTGGATGGATACAACAATGGCAGACACAGAAAACATAATGTTCTCTTTCACGTTTTTCTTCCTTTTTTCATTTTCCATTCTTGTCTGCCCTTCTTTCAGTCTTTAAATCTGGCTTTCTGGCTTTGTTATTGTCTCAGTGTTTCTGTTACTCTCACTTGTTCCAATTAGTTTGATTTCAACGGATTAGTCTTTTACTGCCTCTGTCATCAAACAGAATACACATCATAAACCCTATGCTGACACCTGTGCTCATTACATTTCATACGTTTCTCACAGATTCTTATATGAAAAAAAAGCTGAACATGTTCAGTCATTGAAAGTAGGACCATGCACATTATAATTGGACAATTCCTCAGAGGTTTTTAGGATGTAACTGGCCATTTGTTAAACCCATCTTCTGAACATTGATTGGCCAGTCATAGCTACCGCCTGTGTTAAAGTTCAGCCCACAGTCGATCACCTGCACTTTTCTATGGAATCTCCCATGCACTTTATCTCAATCTAAACATTATTCACCAAAACGATTAAGTACCATGCAGGGTTAGAGTTTATAGTCTAAATGAAGGAGAAGAAGACTGTGACAGAGGAGGAGACAGAATGCCTCGGTACATATGTGTGGATAAAAATAGCACAAGATTAAAAGGGAGCGGTTTTTATGAACGAATCACAACTTTCTGCCAGCTTATGTTACAGAGTTTTGCACTGCAGTGCCTCCACTTCCTGTGGAGTCAAGCAAGTGGAAAGAGAATTCCACTTTTATGGATCAATAACGTTATAAAATCCCTCATGTGATGGTATTTTGAACCACCAGACTCTCAGACTTTGTGCCTCACTCTGCACCACTTTTATCTCCTTAAAAGCAATTTTAGTTAATCAGTATGCCATCTACTAATTGTACCGTCTCAGATGAGCACTCTGATGCGATAACGGTCATTCCTTTTTATCCATCTTGTGCTCCGTTGGAAAAGACAAACCTCTCTTGTACTGGTGGTTTGTCTTGATACGTTCAGGCCTACTGATCTTGGCTGCCATTCCCTGAACTCAATAGGATTTGATGTAATCCCACAGAGCAAAGCAGAGCAGATGGACACACAAGTAAGATCACAGTGGTATAGGGGCTATAATTGGCCTGGCCTGCATCCCCTTTTACTGGTAGTAATTTCAATCCTTTGATTGTGTAATCAGATTTCAAATTAGAGTAAGTCTGACTGTTGGGATTGTCCAGATCAATTTATAACCAACAGGGATATTTTATTTAGGAATCCTTTTTCCTCAACATGCAGTAGAGGTAATGTAGCTGTTATTGTTACTGCTGTTACTGTACTGTAACCCCAAAGAGCAAATGGACAGACAGGTAGGTTCACGGTCATACAGGAGCATGAACTGGATTCGCACTCAGCCTTCATCCATCATACTGGAACTTTGCCATCAAATTACAAAATAAAGAAACTAATCACGAGAGGCGCTGTAATATCATTGAGCAGATGGCTGTCTTGCGGCTATCACTCTTCCTATCACATATTTTATTAGCAAAAGATAAAGCCCTGAATGAGAACGCTTGTGGTTGACCTTCATTATTATAGCTACAGTACTCCGCTGCAAAGCACTTTGGGATCGTGCATCGTTTTTTACTTTTAAGGCTGTGAATCTCTCACGTTAATAATGGGAACATTTTTGTCGATTTGCATATGACACATCTTAGTGGAGTGGCAACAGCATTGTGATTTTAGTATAGCATAGTCAGTGTGACTAAAGCACCACTTAACGACAATTTAAAAATCCAAAATGCAACCTCCGTCCTCCTTACAACAAAACAATTTGGTGCCAAGCCTTTAACTACTGGCAATAAACTACTCTGATAACTGTTTTTTTTCTGTAACAGTATGATAGCAAAAATAATCTACTTTTATAGTCAGCAGGAGGCACAAACATAATGTGAGTTTTATCTAAGACTTGATGGAGTTGCATTAAAGTTGTTTGTTTGCAGGATTAGCCAGTTGTAATCACTTTAAGTTCTTTTACTTAAAGTGTCAGTCTTAAACCTAGTTGCCAGGAATTTGGGCAGATTGATTTGTTTTAAACAAGGTCTCATATGTGCCAGTTTTGTACTTTATTGAATGACTTGATAGTCCAACAAAGCAAAAGCTAACAGTTTGCCCGTAGTAGTTATCATTTTAAATACTTGTAGGTGAGTCAACCACTAAAGTCCACTTTGGCTCACTGGGCCAAATAGCCAAATAGATGTGGAAGTAAAGCTGGATGACTTCACTCAAAGCAAATTGGGAAAATTACAGATCCTCCTCTTTCAATTAAGTGTACTTTTCTGTTATGCAGCCTATTTCTACTTCAGTGTTGATATATTTCCCCTTTTAAGCGTCAGTATGAAGTTTGGGGAAATTTTGTCTCACAAAATAAAGAACTATGTGCAATTGCCTAGAAAGTAATCTCTTTTCAAAACAAACAGTGAACAGATCAGAAGGGTGAGAAAAAATATTTATAATATAAAGATGGTGAGAGCTCAGAAGATTACACAGAAGTTTTCTTCAGAGGCTTTAGGGACAAATCAACCCACACTGAAGATGTCTAAGAGTCTTTGTAGGAGAAGGAGAAGATAAACTTTTATTCATGATGATTTATCAAAAGGTTTTGCAATAGATGTAGTATTATGGATGCTGGGTGTACATATGGCTGGCATGTGGTGCAGACATGCAGGTTGGTGAATTGTGATTTCAAATTGTGGATAGTTGTATATCATGCATGTAGCGCAGAGTGATGGAAAGTAAGTATGTTTACTCAAGCACCAACTCCACCAACTTTACACATCAAGGTCTGTTTTTAAGTCTTGGGGAGCACTGCATATGTGAAATAAAAGTTGTATAAAGCCTTTTGTGGCTCCAGAGGGAGCTGTGTGACGTGTGATAAATTGCCTCAAGTGATGTCACTTGAGGTCGGTTGGTGCTGAAGACTACAAGTTGGAAAAATGAAAGATCTGTGTGCATGGAGTTAGATAGAAGTGAGCTTACCAGATCTCTGCCGCCTGTTTCTCATATCTGCTTCAGGCTAGTGGCTCCAGGCTACATTAGCCACCACTAGGACAACACACCCGAGTCTCTGACCAAAGCATCAGCGGTCTATTTGCATTGTGGGTAATGAAGGTTTTGGCAAGGAAGAAGACTGCATGGAATAAAAAGATGATATCTATGGTTCCTTTTTTTTAAACTATCCATCGTGAATACAACAATATTATATTCCAATTTTGAGACACTTTTTACCCATGTATTTCCATTTTCTGCTACATCTACTTCATTACATTTCAGAAGAAAATATTGCACTTTTTACTCCACAACATTTATTTCACGGTTAAAGTTACAGATTAAGATTTACATGAACACAGTATGATCATCTAAATGATGCACTGCTATAGAGTTAAGTACAAACAAAGTAGTACATTTAGCTCCACCTCTGCAAGCTACAACATTTATAATGTTACTTACAGTTTGGCATATATATGTATATATATATATATATACATACACACACACACACACACTCTGAAAGGATATATTGTGCATGATGAGTATTTCTTTCAACACTGACCCTGCCTTTTACACAATATGAGAGGGCTCCAGGCCTGCATCAATGCTCAAATGTTCCCTTCTTTAATTTCACTGACCTCTTGTCTATGTACAGTAAACTTGTTGTATCTATATGTGTATAGGTTTATTTATTTATTTATTGTCCTAACCTAACCTAACTGTTTTACTGTGTCGCTTTTAGATACCACAGTTGCATGTTCACTTTTGACAGTTAAGAAAATATAAAGTAACCGGGATGGAAGGAACAGTTAATCCCACATAAATGGGTCTGCCTTACACTTCATATGAAGCATGAAATCTAGGTGTTATTTGCGCTGTGTCTAAATTTCAGAGATATACCTCATCATCTCCTGTTTCCCACCCATGTCAGGCCTGGTCATGCAACACCCTGCAAGGTCCACCCTCTCTGCTGCTGCGTGCTGCACCTGTGGCAGGGCCGTTGCAACAAGACAGCCTAATCAGGTCATGTTTGCTTTTTAAGATTGTTGATTCAGCAAAGGAAGGAAAAACATGTCACTGATTCGTTTCAGAGACGACGTGTGAAGATCTTTTAATAACTTTTTTTTACTAGCATGAGTGTGAGCGGATACTGACGAGTTCAAATGTGATTAAGCTGTGCTCTCTGTACTCCCCTCTCCGCCATGGGGCGCAAAGAGCAGAGCGGAGCAGAGAGGAGCAGCCGCCCGGTAATCCCTGCGCCTTTTGCCGTGGACGTAATTAGATTACGCCGGTGCACCGATCACCGCTTCTGCTCGCTGCTCCTGCGGTAAATGCACGGCCACCTTAAGGCAAAACATCACTTTCGGACTCCACATCGCCTCTCTGTCTCTCTCTCTTCCTCCAGCCTCTGCTGTCTCCCCCCTCCCTTTCTGTCTCTCTCTCTGGATGAGAAAGCAAAGGGGGGGATACTATCGGAGATACACTGTTACCCTGCTCTCTCTCCTGCGGAGCTCGTAGTTACCTTGCAAGTCCCACACCGGAGACTTCCACCAAAAGAGGACTAGAGGAGATGCCACAACAGTCTTTTTCTCTGGTGAAATAAACTCTTTTTTTTCTCCTTTTTTTTTCTCCCTTGAAGACGCGGGCAGTGGTATTTTTGTTTTTCTCTCCCTCCCTCCTCCCTCCTTACAAAAAAAAAAAAGAAGTGGGGTCTGTGTTTAGCCAGGCGGGTGGATGAGTTGTGTGGATGTTATTTCCTGGATTTTCTCTTCGGGCTGTGTCTCACCGCGGCCCAGAGACGGCAACAGTGTGTGGAAAAGTAGATTTGTATGTTAAACGTATGGCTTCAACGAGGATAACACGGTAAGTCGTTACCACGTCTCCTTCCCGAACCTGTATTATTTAATGAAACCTCTCTACTCTGAGTTCAGTCACCTAAAGGCGCCTTTTTGTTATTGCATTTCTTGCATCATGATGTATTATTGCTTCACTGTTTCTGGAATATCATGGGGCTGCATACTTCACGTTCCTCTGCGGGGTCTTCGGTCTTTTGAAGTTTGTGTGCAAAGAGAAAACGCTGCGCCTCCTACTAAAATAGAAACAAAAGACACGTAGGAAGAAAAGCTCCAGCTGCCGACACATGCGTTGAAAACACAGTGTGGACTACAGTAGTTTGAATAGTTGGAGCAGCTTCTTTCTGTTTCGGGCTCAATGGGGAGAATTCGCTGTCCGTGGTGCTGAAACTGTCTGAGGAGGATTATTGCTGCTGGTTTAGTAAATAGAGGTCGACTTGAATTAATTCGAGACAACTCAGCACATGTATATGCAACACGCTGCTTTCATTTATCTCACATCCCGTCGAGCTTCTGCTTATCACTGATGGACAGTAATCATAACGATAGAGCCTGATGAAACATGAACGTAAGTCCTTTTTATGCAAAATGCAATTCTCCCTGGCTTGACTACGGTGTATATTTTAAATTTAAAATAGGATTTGTCATGTGATATCAAGGTGCATAAGCTGTGTCAAGTTGCATTTCTGGCGGTCTTGGGTTAAAATGCATTACATTATGTTAAATAAGGCTGTAATTGAGCAGCAGTTTATCCTGTAAGTGATCTCTTATCTCATCTAAAATACCAAGAGTGTATGTTTTCAACAAGTAGTGTTGTTGTATGCGCTAGTACAGTACAGTGTGTACATATATATATATATATATATACATATATATATGGTCTGTCTCATGGTGCAGTGGTCCCGTCAAAAGCAGGTTACTCCACAGCAGCCTGTCTGTCTCGGATTATACAGAGAGAGAGAGAGAGAGAGAAAGAGAGTCATCCGATTACCTTGAATAACGCAAGCTGTCGCCTCTGTCACATAGTAGGGGGAGAAAGTCAAAGGTAACAAGAGGTGGGGGTGGTGTAAAGTAGGTGTAACAGGTAAAAGGTGTGGATTTTTTATTTGATTCTGATAGCCTTCCTTTATAATGACCTTAATCCTGCTCTGGGTGTCAATATATGGACCCTTACATAATGTGAAGCTTTGCTCAGTCATGTGTGAAAGTGGCTTGTATACACAGGTGGAGCTATTTAGTGATAAACAACCAGCAGTGATAAACAAATGACTAAATATTGCTGTTGTGTCAGTGTGTTATAATGGAGCTGTCCAACTGAGAATACCCATTGGATTATGTGTCATTGCTTTTCTACCTGTGTGTGCGAGTGTGTATGTGTGTGTGTGTGTGTGTGTGTGTGTGTGTGTTTGGGGTGGGGGGGGCTGGTGGGATTATGTGTGGTCTCCTACGTACATGCACCCGTCTGTGTATATGTGTGATGAGGGGTCAGACAGACAGAATGTGTTTTGTGAACCTGGGACCCGTCCACTCGTCACCATGTCAAATCCTGTTAGTCACGCTGGATGACAGAAGCACCAGGACTTCGATTTAAATAACTGCTGCTAAATCCTTGGCTTTTCAATAGGTGATTCTCTGTGACAGTTTCACTGTGGTAAAAAAAAATTTTTTTCTTTACCTGATCTTGAAAAGAATACTTTATGCTTTACAAAATTAATATTTTAGCATCTGGCTTTGATGTTTGCACTCCTTAATGTTAGTTACTGATCATATTTGACCTTTGCAATGATTGTACAACCTGGATAAAGCCACCTAAAATTCAAATTGACTCAGCAAGATGTATCATTTGTATTTAGATCTTTGGCATCATGTCGTATAATCAGTCTTGCACTGACTAAAGGTTTTATTCAGTGTGGTAATCCAACACTATTCATTACACTTTAATATACTTGTTTTGATATTTCTGTGCTGTTTACTCTAAAACAGAACAAATCATCATCTCTTGGCATGTTGTGTAAAGTGTGTAGTAAGAAGTAAGCTCTGCAGAGGGTTTTTTGCAATATTAGTGAGGGATTATTATGTTACTGTAAATGTGACAAGAGTAAATTTATGCCTTTTATCGTCTTTTATTCCGTTGGTTCTCAATCTGGGTCCTTAAGACTGAAAGCCCTGCTGGTTTTAATTTGAGTCATCTGGGTCCTGATGTCTTCAATTAGGAACCAGTGCTTTAGTCACACTGTCCCTAAATGCTTCCATTTTTCTATTATCTTTTATTTGGGGAAAAAAAGTAAATTTTTCTAATATTAGAGGGGCATCAGAATGCTTTTAAGGTAGTTTTTTCTTGTGGCTCCAAAATTGACAGTCTCTGCAGTTTTTCTACACTATAATAGTGTATATGTATACAGAAATATGACACTAAAACCAACCCAAGCCATTACAAATGCATTAAAATGTCAAGATTTTGAGTCTAGTTATTAGAAAACCAATTCAAAACATGTCGTGTGGCACCAAGATGTATTTCACAAATTAAACGCAGTGGGAAAAAGCATGAGATACAAGATCTCAAGAATTTGAAGGTGTACATTTTAAGCAAAATATCTTTCAGCCTCTAAAGCTAACACCATCAAGTCAGGAATGTTACTAGCATATAGCTAAATTCGGATGTGTTTATTGTTTAAGTAGGATTTGATAGTGCTCCGGTTGAAGTAATGCTATTCAAATATAGACCCTTATTGCAACAGTGGGAGTTGCTGGAGTGGTGTTGTTTCCTCACTGGGGCCAAACGGGGTCATAGAGAAAACTTACTAACTAGCCTGACTTCCACAGAGCTCGGCATGGCTGGAAGAGCCTTACTCAGATTTCATTACAATCACCCCGGGCTGTCCCACTGACAATAGAGGTGTAACTGTGACAGTGATGACCGCGAACACGTTTCACCAATTCCTTAACCTAGATGCTAATTATTACATTACTCTCAACATAAGTCAATTAGGGGTTTTGTGTAAGATAATTGCTGTCACTGCATTATGATACTATGATCGTGGCAGCAATAAATGCCTTAGATACCAGCCAGATATGATAGTTTAGTGATGCTTTAATAGTCTATTTCGACACATTATTGTTGCATATTGTTTTGGTTCAAGTTCAGAGCGCCTCTTCTTTTACTACCTCTTGAGTTTACCAAACAGATCCCACCATACTGACTAAAGATTTAAAACCTGCATTAGAGCTTGATTTACATTGACTTACTCCCTACCTGTGATATCTGTGCTCTCTCAGTGTTTGGTCCCACCCTCCCAGTGGCCAGGCTACTTATTAGAAAGATGTCATATTGAATTAGCCACACTCATGTGAGCATGGCTAACTATTCGTATTCCTGACACATAGTTGGCTATGGCTCAGTTCTTCAATTTCTAACGGAGGGTAGGAGTGGGCAGTGTGGACAAAAGCACATGTTCTCTATTTTTTATCTTATTCTTCTGATTTATTCTTCCAGTTTTTGCAAATGCACTCCCCAACTCCTGTGCATTTACAATGTAGTAGAACCAATTTCCCTGTCTTTTATCTGTGCCCCCCTTATTATAAAAGGCCTGTCATTTTCTTCTTTTGTTCAACAAGACTTATAATTTGGAATGCTTCTTTCAAAATCTTCAGTGTGACAGTGTTGTTGTACCTGTGCTGGAAGGTTTATATTTGGCTTAATGCTCACAACAAGCTGGCGTAGACATGTCTCACTGAGTTATTCAGGCATATGTGAACAACACTAGCTGCTTCATAATTAAAAGCATATTCTGTGGTTTTATGAACTTAGTTTAAATGTTCCTGATATGATATGATATGTTCCTGAAATGATAAAGGAACACGTGGTGGAAATCAAACGTGTGATTTTTCAGGTCATATTAGCCTACTACTTACTACGATTATTAAGTTATTTGGCACCCAAACAATAGGTCTGCCATTCATTTTTTGAAAATTGCTGCAACATAGCTGTTTACGGCTTAAGCTGATTTAGGGTTCTGCTCTTCCCACAGAGCTATAAGTGTGTGTCATTATAGCATTTTGCTTGCCTGTTTAGATGTCTGCTAGTCTATGTTATCCCTGTGGTTTTGCTATTGCTAGAGTTTGTTGAAGTTAAGACTACATTTACCATTGTCACTTTTTTAAATCTGGGACACCATTAAACATGTTAATTTAGAGGGGTTTTTGTTTGTTTCTAGTTCACTCACCATTTGGACAGACTTTTATGGTGACCTGAATCTGCAGCTCGACTCGAGCTTTATGCTAAGTTTGAGCTCATTGTTGAGCTGTTTGGCAGGTTCACTCTCACTGCTCTCATAGCATTGTTTTCAACTGCAGCTCTTATTAGTGACAATGCTCTAAAGCCTATAGTACACTACCTGCTCAACACCAGATAGCAGATACTGTTGCCAACCAACTGGTGAACATAGTGGAGCATTTAGCAGCTAAAGAGCCAGATATTTCCCTCAGGAGTTGGTAGAGACCAAAAACAGAGCTAAAACAGAAATAATTCTGCACATACAGTTGGACACAAATACGATGTGTAAAAAAGCGACTGTTTGCCATCAAGTGTGTGAACTTAGTCAACTTAAAAGTTGACGATATGTCAGCGATATGTCACAACCTTTCAGCTGACCCCAAGTGGCCAAAAAAATCAGTTATTGCAGGTTTAATCTAAATATATTGAGTCTAAAACTACTGGAATCAGTCCATAGAGTGTTTTAACTGTAGTTAACTATCCCCAAGTCATAAAACTCTACAAATTCTTTAAAGAAATATAGAACATGAGCCCATTCTCAATCATAGCTAAAGCCTTTGTGACAGCTGGAAGAACTGCACCCTTTTCCTGCTTGAAGCTGTAAAGCTATCCAGCAGGTTTACGAAGAAATCTAACCTGGTGCCCAACATTAGGAAATTTATATTGAATTCCAGTTTTCTTTGTGATTGCTTTTAGTTCTTCACAGCAATACACACAGAGATGACTTACACCATCTGTGATGCTGAAGAGCAAGAGTTTACTTTAGTCTATTTGCTTTATTTTTAGGTATTCCATTCACACTGGGTGTGAAGTTTTGGATGACTTTCGCTGTTATGCTCCAACTTCAGTGTTGGAGCATTGATCCTCATTGACATTTTGTTGGAGTTTGTTGGCTGTGGTGCCAGGTGCTGTTTTGAATGCTTCTGTGTGAGGGATTGAGTTTACATTCAACAAAACAACCAAATTAATTGTTCCTAACAAGATTATCTGCCTGCTGGCCAAAACACTGCCTGGAATCTGCATATCTGGCAACCCAGGCAGCAGAAACAAAGAGGCCAATTAGCAAGAGCTGCCTAACTTATTTTCTTTGGGACCAAATTTTTTATTCTTTGTCTTCCTTATGAGGGGCATTGCAAATTTGATTGAAATCACAGTGAGTATCCACGTTATATAATTCTAAAAGGCTGAAAAAAATAAAGAAAGTAACAAAAGGGAATAAACACTCAACAAAATGCTTTCCAATTTATACCTCACCCCACTCTAGATTTCCATTTTCCTAGATCTTTAGTTTTATAAAAATGGGTTGAAAATTTGTTTATGGTCCCTGTACAAGGAGAAGTTTTCTAGTATGTCTGAACCCCATGGTAAGATTAAATTAACTTAATTTTAATCCTGTGTGGTAAAAGTTCTGAGAACCCCCTGCCCCAGTTTAATACCCTAAGTAGCTTTTCTATCTGATCAGGGGCTACTAAACCCCTTTAGCTCTGGACCCAAATAGAGAAGAATTAGTCAATGAGCCATAGACATATTATAACATGGTACTGTGTTTGCCATCTCCACTGTGGATGCTTACTCGTAATTTGACATATTGAAGTAATGATACGTGGCCAACAACAGTTGGTTCAATGGCAATCTCTTTAGTGTGGCAGAGAATGTAAAAGTGGGACATAACCAGTGGGCAATGAGGTAATGAAGTAGCAAGCTTTCACTCATGTTGCAGCCACCTAAGGCAGACTCCTTTTTTGCCACCATGGAAACAGTCAACACAGCAGCAGTGGTTATTTAGGGTCAGAAATGTGTTGTGTTGTTTTACAATAGACCAAGTCATAATGGTGTGGCTTAAATTTCTCAGAATAAACTGCATATCAGGAGCAAAAGACGTGTTTATTGTAACAGGAAGTATTGTGTGGAACTGAGAGGTTACAGGAGAATAATATAAGCATTAATGCATTGATATGTTGCAGGAAATAGCAACACAAAACAAATGTCCCACATACATGCAGTCAACATAAAAGTACAAGACCAAACATAAGCAACACACAGACAAGCGTGGGTTCTATTGTATTACCCAGGTTTTGAGAAATACCAATGTAATACCCCAAGACATTGGAGGTGAATAGAAGCTGCTGTCATTTAAAGCTGCTATAATCAATAGTCTACTGCTAGTATCAATAGTATTTGAACAATAGGTCATATTAGTGCATGTTATGTGAAAGATCTTGTTAGTGGTGAAAAACCCACCGGGAATTATATACTATTTATAATTATTATATATAATTATATACTAACTCCACATCAGCCACAGCAGGAAGCTGTTTGCAGTGAAATGGCTGAAACCCCACCTGCCCAGCACCAAATGGCAGAGAGACAAAGTTAGCATTTAGCAGCTAAAGAGAAAAAATATTTATCTCAGGAGTTGGTGGAGACCAAAAGAAAGATAGGAGAGTAACATTTGGAACATTTTACAGATCGCCAGAAACACGACCCCAAATTACAAGCTAATGTTTCCGTGTCTGCTGGATGTGTGAACAGGAAGTAGTGGGCTAGCAATCAACTTTAAAAGGCCTGAATATGTCAAATATTGAGAGTTCTGCCCCATAAAACTATATTCATGCAGCTTTAAAGAATTCAGCAGTAACATCTCTGCACAGCAATTTCACAGTTTCTCTGGGTAATCCACAGCGCTTTCTAAGGTTAACCATGCGCATCACATGCTGTTTCAACGAGTGGTGTGGGTTAATGGGCAGGACACACACCGCACAATGTTTGTTTTGAAAGCAAAGCACCACTTGTTGATAAGATACAGTATGTCTAGCTATTGAGGCTATATGATATGATGATGATATGATATGTTATTTGTCTTAAAGTGTACATATTCACATATACTGTGTGAGGTTTTGTGAATATGTAGGTCTGACTATCAAAGAGAGTTTGGTGCATTTGGAGACTCACAGATGATTGTGTGTGGAAGTCAGCGTGTCTGATTTAATACCTGGAGATGCTCTGAGGCTGTAGTGTGATACACTCCAGAGTGGTAGGCACTTTTAGCAAAACACACACTCACATGTAACTTAGCAGAAATTAGGTGGCATAAACAAAAATAAATAAATGGGAGACGTGTGTGAGAGAATGTATTGTTTTATCTGTATGTGTGAGGGTTAGGGTTGTTGTCTGTCACAATGGACGAGTGTGTGTGTGTGTATCCAGGAGTGTGTCTGTTAGTGGCCACATGCTAAGCCACAGAAGGTTGCCAGTGTTAAGTCTCGCCTCTGGCTCAGTGTGTGTATGTGTGTGTGTGTGTGTGTGTGTGTGTGTGTATGAGACAGCGAGAGAGGTAGGGAGATTACAGCTATTGCCAACTTCAAAGTGTCTACTGGTGTCGTGCCAGGTCAGCATGTTTACACAAGAGAATTGGTGTTGGGACACACACGCAGAGTCACACACACTTCTTGTACATGCACATGTGTAGACACACCTTATCTCCTGCTCTGGCTCCTGAACATACACACACATAACACGCGCACCGCCCACAGTGCATTGGTCTTATCAGTGGTCCCAGTGAGTTAGAGGAGGCATTTAATCAGGGTCAACGCACAGCTCTTGGCATCAAACAGATCTCTCTCTCTCTCTCTCTCTCTCTCTCTCTCTCTCTCTCTCTCTCTCTCTCTCTCTCTCTCTCTCCACTCACTCTCCCTTCACACCGAGCAGTGTAGTTGGATAAATATTGCTCCGCAACAAAATTGTGTTCCAGAAAAGTTCAAACTGAATCACTGGAGGCTCAAAATAGTTTCACACCGATAGATTTACTAACTTTCTCAGCTACTTTTGGGAAAGATTGTACAAGTATCGCCAACGCTCCAACATGCTGGACTTCCTTACGGCCTAGTAGTTTTTAAACTTGCTGCTTTTTCCCTTTGTGGTAGACCACATGATAGTATGTTTCAGTAACATTTGAATAATTAGACATTTTGGGAAATACACTTGTTTGCTTTCTGGCGGAGAGTTAGATGAGAAGACTGATACCACTCTCATATCTGTCAGTTAGGTATAAGACTACAGCCAACAGCTGATTAGCTTAGCTTAGCATAAAGAATGAAAAAAGGTGGGAGAAGCCAGCCTGGACCTGTCCAACAAATCTAAAGCTGATAATGAACATGTAACATTTAATTTCTTTCATCTGTACAAAAACAACTACTGTAAAATCTACGTTGTTGGCTTCATCATATTACTGTCATAAAATGTAGGTTGTAAAGTATTGAAATTGAATATCACAGCATAGTGCAAGATTAAAATGTAGATGTTGTGCATTCGTTCAAACCAGGTGGTGTTATATAAACTAAAAAAGAAAATTTGCCTAACTCATTTATTATTAAAAGCTCAGAGGTAAAACTTTTAAATATATAATGCGAGGTAACACATGATTATGAAGGTTGATAGGAGTGGCTACTTTTAAAAACAATGCCACAACTCCATGATAACAATGACTCATCACGAGTTACATTGTGGTTACGATAGCATGACTTACTTCAGTGAAAGCAAATGAGCTGCAGACTGGTTTACTGCTCCTGATAGTGGGAAATATTTTACTTGATCAGGACGTGGTCCCACCAAAGATCCTGTAAGTTGTAGTTCTTATAATGTCCAAGTGTGAAGACTGTACACCAGCACATGGTTCAGAAACAACAAGTCTTAAAAGTAAAAGTTACCAGTTTATAAATTAGAGACAGTAGCCTGTGATGAGACTTTCCCAGCATTTAGAGGAGCTCAGGTTGTAACAGTGTGGATTTCATGCACATATTGTGGGTGAGGATTTTGTATGGTCACTGAATGACCTTTAGGGGGAAAGATAAAACTTAGAGCCCAATGATGAGACTTATCCCTTCCTTATGGGGAATGTGTTTTAAGTCCACTTTAGATGTCAGTTATAAAACCCAGCAAAGTTTCCCCGACTTAGACGTGACACAACTAGACCAAAATCGGCAGGTGTTTCTAATATCCCAGATTGATTATACCTTTTAAGGATTTAAATTAGCTTTGCATTTTTAATGAGTAGCTCCAACTGGGACTCATTCAGAATTTTCTTTCAAGAAAATATAGCACACAACTGCACATCATACTAAATCCTATAATCCTGATATGTTTGACCATCAGCTGTGTTGTGTCTAAATAGGGCAATATTGCCTTTGTTTTCATAATGAATAATGAGATAAGAACATAGTAGTTTTATAGGGCAATAAGAACTTAACCTAGTACATTTTGCCACTTGATGTATGTTGGTGAAAAGTGGAGCTTTTGTAAAGATTAACATGCTGACTGGACAGAGGAAAAAGGAAATTGAAAACACTTTCATCACTCTTGTGATGTCACTTCTTCATTATATTTCCCCCTCTTAATTTTCTCGTGGTGTTCTTCTACTTGTCTTACTTGCACTCTGTCTTTTCTCCTCAGTGTTTGCTCTTGCTCCCTTCCCAGAATGTGAAACCACTACTACTTAAAGAAAGACAACTTTACGACCAATTATTTTCACTCCTTCATTAATTATTCTTCCAGTATGTTCTCTCTCTTTCCATTGTTCAGTCTCCCTGCTGTCATACATTTTTAACAAAGTCAGTTTTGAAGTGTTTTGATGAAGGCAAGATTTTCTCTGCTGTTATTTCGTAGAATGCCCATGATCTTGATGGGACAGGTCTAAATCAGATAAATCAGGTAATCTTGCAATTTTCTTTAATAGCTTGTCTTTTTGCTTCTGAATCTTCTCTAACACGTTGACTGTGATCCAACCAAACCAAACACCACAGGAGCTGCTGTCTCTGGCTGGGTTCAGATGTTGATTTATTTATTAATTGTTTCATATGTTTATCAAATAATGATTAAAGTCTTTAAAGAGGAGCTTTGTGCACAGGTCCTGTGCGTGCCGATCAGTGCCCTGCAGATCATTGGATCAGCAGATTTGTAGCCAAACTCAGGTGACAACATTTAAGTGGTGTTGGCAGCTGAGAGCTGCATGCAAGCCCTGACGCCTGTTCCAGGGCAGTATGTCAGCCCTACATAGACAGAGTAAGAATTAGTTCACTGGGCTGACAGAAGCAGATTTTTTTAAGTCTGACATTTTTATGGAGAGAATTCACTGAGAACGGAGTGTGCTGGCAGTAGCTAGTATTGGAAGAGTTGGTTTTCTGGTCAGGTGCTAGCAGGAATGCATCCATTACTTATATGACTGACTTTACCAAGTGGCCAAAAAGGACTGGTGTGAATGTTTGGAATTGCAGGAACATGTATAGTAGCTAAAGGGGTACTCCATATTTCATGTCAAAGTCAATGGAATAGACACAGGGGAAACTACACAGCCTGCAAAAACTGTATGATGTCTATTGTGGCTTTATAGAAGTATAAGAAAATGGCTCCGGTGACATCACTTGAGTCATTTTGGATTGAGCTTGAGACAACTTTGGTCCAGACTGAAGTATCTTGTATAATATCATCATGTGACTTTGTACAGACTTTCATGTTCCCCACACAATGATGCTGTTTTATTTTGATTTATGATGATGATACTCTGTGTTTTGTGCTAATTAGCAATGGTTAGCATGCTAACATGCTAAACTAAGATGCGTTATACCTGCTAAACATCATCATTTTAGCATTGTCATTGTGAGAATGTTAGCATGTTCACATTAGCACGCTGGCGTTTCAAAGAGGTTCAGGATATCTCAGCCCCTGTTGCACCATCTTTTTATCATTCTTTTTTAAAACTGTCTCTAAGCCTAACCCAACTTTTTGGGAGTGCAGCACAAAATGTGTTAAATATTCCAGCACTGCATGAAATTGGGTATGTTTGTAATTAGAAATATAATGATGTGGAAATGCAAGTGAAATTGACCTTTTCAATAATGACATCCCTCTAGCCTCAAAACTCCAGCTCACATTGTTCCCATCATTCTGGTCTTTCAGAGCTCACTATATTTTTTCTTGGGACATATGCCATTCTAAGTAGGCCCTACAATAAAAGAATGACAGTAGTTTCCTTCCCTGAGACATCAATATGAACACTTGGACAAACGCACCACTTGCTGGATAACTTTGGGTTTCCTCCCAATTTTCAAACTAAAAATGTCAATTAAACTCACTTGAATCTAATTGCAGAAACTGATCTGATGAGATGTAGTCTTTGCAGTCCTCGAAAAAAACATCCCTCTTGTAATTAATGAATTCAGATTAAATATGAATATCATGTCATAACTTTTGCTTTTTACATCTTCTGAAGTGTCAGTTTATACTACACAAAAATTGTACACAATTTACAAAGAGAGAACGACTGCTATCTTAATATTATGTCCAAAAAAAGACTAAAATTGAGCCTTCATGAAAAATAAATCCCATCATATCATATGAGAACACATTCATTCATTTTTATTCACTCCTGCAAAAGATAACATTGCTAACGCTTAAAATTTTGATTTTGCATAGATTTCCTGACCCTGCAAACATACCACACTTAAGATTTGGCTTCAGATTTATACCTGTGTTAGAGCCAAAACAATATAATTGCTTGTCATTTGTTCACCTTTTGTGGGAACAGGGGCTTTATAGATGAGTATACTTTGAAATGTAAGGGATCAGGGGTAACAACACCTGCAAATAGGCTGTAGATGTCACTCTCATATTGGAACACATTTCTCCAATTAGACATAACACTCAACAACACAACACCAGCGCATGTCCATGTGTGTGTCCTGCTGCAGTTTCTTTGAGGATAACAGTGACAGCTGACGGCTACGGGCTCAGTCATTGTTAGCTGGAGTTTTTCCAGAAAGGAGTATCAGACAAATTGAAATTGGAGCTGCTGCGACATTAGAGGTGAAATCAACCGTATGAAATGAGATGTGAGATTTATTGCCATCCATACAATTATGTGACTGTGAAATAATTGAGGAGCAAAGGGGTGAAGGCTATCTGACTGATCAACCATGGTCACCAGTGGCAGCACAATCTGTCATAGTTAACATCTGCTTACACCATGTTAACCGCAGGGCATGCCTCATTATTCACTTCCTCACATATGAATGGTAACATGTGAATGCACCCCTATACATACCCTTACACACCAGCTCATATACATGCTTTCACATACACACTCATGCATATTGACTACGCTCTATTGTGTCCTTCACTGAATATCTTCCCGATGTTATGTCACCTGCTCGAAGAGAGATCTGCTCAGAAAGTGCACAGTAAATGAGTGATCAGGGCTTAATGGAGGACAGGAAATAGATCGCCAAAGCATAACTGTGCTCCTGGGCCATTAACTTCAAAGTGAGTGAAATAGAATATGTCTTCATGCATACGTGTTGGTTTGTAACTTGACCTCAAATAAGTGTATTGTGGGAAGGGTTCCCAGTAAATGTATGACCGGATATTTATTGTTTGCTTGAAAATGTGGCTTTCAAGTGTAAAAGAAACAGCTGATTAATGTTTGTGTGCTTAATCTCAAGATTTAAAATGTCTGTCATGTATTTCAAGTCAGTATTGCTTTCTCTCTCCTCACACACAAACCCATGACTCCTGTTACCTGCCAGCATGCAGCCCACTCATCAAACAGAATGGTGATATTGCAAAACCTCATTGCAATGTTTTTCTGTTGAGTTGTAGGTTGTATGTTAAGATCAATTGATTTTAAAATAAAATAATTATGAATGCAAGGTTTTCTCTTTCTTTCTTTAATGTCTTCCTGTGAGCCGTCACCTAACTGGCATATTTCTGCTTTAGTATGACATTTTTTAAAAAGCCAATGCTGATTGCAGGTATGAGAAGGCTAAAACAGGATTCCAACCGAAACAAAAGTTGATCCTGGCTCCATTCACTAAGGACTGAAATCATTCTGAACCCATCCACACCTTCATGCTTACTTTTCACTGTACTATAACATCATAGTTCATATAAATATGAAAAAGATTTTTTGGCCACATGGGGGCAGTAGATACAGCGTTAGACAAAACACTGACATTCCAGCTTTTACGTTGTTCTGATGAACTTTTTAGCAGTTCAGTTGGATGTTTACACATCCAGTAGAAACAGAACAGCATTATCAATCATTTGTAGTCGTGTTTCTGGCCGTCTGATGAATGTAAGTCTGACATTCAATCTCCTTCCTGTCTGGTTTTCAACAATTCCTGAGGGAAATATATTCTGTTAGTTAACCAGCCTAATGCACCACTGTGTTCACCAGGTAGTCGCTTTCGTCTGTCTGCTGTTTAGTGCCAGTGTAACAGCTTACAGTCGGTTTATTTCTCAAAAAAAGAAAAGAAACAGCTCCCTGCTGCTTGTAGAAAAGAGGTTGATGAATGGAATGATTATGTTGAGTATTTTGTTTACGCCAGAGAGGCTGCCCAAAACTTTCTGCCACAACGGATCAAGAAAACAACAAAACACTATGGGCCACTTTCCAAGATAGTAAACCATCACGGTGGCTTGCACTGGCAGTAACAGTAACTGGAAAAATCTTGCTACAAAACAAATATAGTCTACCTCAGCCATCTGGAGGCTGCAGTGCTGCACCTGGGCACCATTCTTCCCACCACAATGGGTAGATGAAGATAGCTTCTTGTGTAGAAAGAGCACCTTGACTTTATTTCACGTTTGTCATTCACTCTCCACAGAAGTTGAGTTCAAATGTACTGAAAGTTTCCACACAGCTACCATCCAATCAAAAGGGACTGGATCTGTTTCCACTAAATCATATTTCTAACAATAACATAATCCAGCTGAATGGGATTCATATGATTAAAAAGCCTTAAATCATACTAGATCTTCCAGGATTTGACAGAGTACTCTGTGGATGAGACGCCAATTCTTCTAAGTGGAACGAATACAGCGGAAAGCCTGCTAAAATGTCCTCAACTGACCCAACTTTCTTCCACCACCATCCCTCCTCTCTCTCTCTCTCTCTCTCTCTCTCTCTCTCTCTCTCTCTCTCTCTCTCTTTGTTGATTTAAATCTGTCTTGCTTTCTCACTCTTGCTTTGAATTTAAATTATGCGTTGGCGTGACTGTTAAACAAGTTAGTTTTGAAAAATGTGTGAATAAAACAAAAACGTACATATTTACACCTCAATGCCTTTTAGTTCTCTGCTGAATAATCACTCAGAATAGCAGATAAGTAATATGCTCCCTCTCTCTCTCATAATTCTCTTCCACTGTGTTCCTCCAACCGTTCTTCATTTACTTTTTTATGTTCCCAATTTCATTTTGTCATCAGCCTGCTTTACTCTCTGTCTTTCTTTTCACAGTGTGCTTCCATGCTTTGTTCTCTCTTCGTTTTCTTCTTCATTTCCCTGCTTGCTCTCTGGTTTTGCCAATTTGGCGAGCGTTCACAAAACTTTGCTCATATTCTTCCCTCTGCTTCTTCCGGCACAACTGATCAATACATCCATTTCCACAGCCAACTTTTGTCTTATTGTGCCTTCCATGTGCTCAGCAATAACAACTGATTATACTGGATCATGAATGTCCTTTGAGGCAGATGCAAGTAAATCCCACAAATTGCTTCATTTGTTTTGATAGCACTTGAGGTAACACAACAGCGACAAGAGTCAGTTTTATTGACATGAACGTGCAGCAGCGTAATGCTGTTGAAAAGTATTCAAATTTCGAGTGCAAATGAACGACCCAGCCATGAAGTACCTGGAAACTTAATGATGAGATATAATAATAACAAATGGGGGATTTTTTACCAATGATGTCAAAATGTACTTAGTTGCAATTTTATATATCTGGGTTGTTGTTGGCCGATCTAATTTGCGTGCTGGTGGTCATCAGATGCCAACAGGTCTTCTTATGGAACAACGGACAAACAGGGTTCATTTCAGTGCAACTTCTATTCTGGGCAGAAGGATCGTTCTTACCAGGGGCACTTGAAGGCACCACAGTCAGCTTGCACAACTGCAAATCTTCGCACACAGTACCTACATATTGGAATGTATTACACATTATGTGAAAATTGTCTCAATTTCTAGTAGTGTCAAGAGTTCATGTTGGAGGGACAGGGTGAGAGGTGGATATCAGGTCAGTAGTGGTGGGCTGGTTTATCTTGTTGGAATGTTCCTGCTCCAGACCTGCTTTGCTGCGTCTTCATCACTCCTCCTCTTACTGAAGAATTGGCAGTCTTATAAGATCCCCAACTTGAAGTTTAAGACCTGAGGCTCTTTTATAATTTATGTTTACTTCCGATCTCTCACTTATTGTCTCTCTCCACTTTTCTCTCTGTGTGTTCTTCTCTGTGCAGTGCTTGTGTGCAATCAGGGAAATGGTGGTGTTTTGGATGCCGCCTGTTCACACTCACAGGTGCTGACAGTCTCTGTGAGATTGGCAGAATGAGACGAGCAAAGTGCCCCACCATTAGCTTATTGGACAGCCTGGTCAACACAACTGTGCGTGTGTGTGTGTGTGTGTTCGAGCTCTCTGATTCTGCCAAGTGAGGTAGATTTTGTCGCTAATCAGCCGCAAACCTGTTTAAACTGGTTTGATGGCTATTCATACAGAAAACTGAAGTGTGCATAAGTGAATAATTCCAAATGCATGCATGCCGTGTATATTTCCAAATACTGTTTGCTCTAACCTACATGCATCATCTACTTCATTTTGACAAGCTGTGTATCACATTAAGGGGCATAAAATTGATTTTAAATGTTTAGCGTGCACTTTGTGTACTGGTACTTGACAATCTCTTGGCACCCGCTGCCTTTTCCTGTGTTTTGAAGCCTACTCATGTTCTTTATCCTTTACACAAAAGTAAAAAAGGAAGCGTCTGAGGGAAGTGGAAAATAAGCAGGGGCAGGGTAAGAAGCTGGGCCACAGTTTTAAAGAAGGGAGGCACATTTGTAAAGTAAGTAAAAATATGTTAAGACTAACATGTCTTAACATACAAGTCCTGGTAATACATGAATACCAAATATGCTGGATGCAGACATTTAAAAGGCCCTGCAGCCATCCTAAATCAGAGCAACACCCAAGACTGAAAGACGAATTGTGCTGTAAATCTGCAAGTTTGGCCTTTCTGTTTGTGCTGTACAGCAGCATGGCTTTCTTATAGACCACCCTGTAACCAGAGTTACAGTTCACTCGCTCTGTGCCCTGGCAAATCACCCTCGAGCAAGACAGTAAACCACACATTGTAAGTCATTCTCTATAAGGCAGTCAGCCATCTCAGCCTGAAATGAAAAAAAGGGACATTTCTAGTCTTTTTTTGGCAGCAAAGGAGCTGTGAAAGATGCCAGACAGACACTGACAAACAGGCTGACAGACATACTGACACAAACAGGCAAACGCACAGACTGACACAAAAAGAAATAGGCAGATGTCGGGTATGACAGAAGGGAAGGGAAATATTTGTATTTGTTGTCTTATTCTGCAAACATGCGTACTCAGTTGGTTAGAGTTACAGTAACAACAGTCACATGCAATGACAGGAAGCTGATCACAAACACCCAGGAAGTGAACAACTTCAAACAGCATGTCAAAATCTCTCACTCACTCATTGTTTTGGGTTCAGTCTCCATTTTGTTACTAAGCTTCATTATTTCACTATTTTTAGTGTCTTTCTTTCCTTTCCAAGGTTCTCTTTTTATTTGCTTATTTTATTTCTCTTTCTTTTCTCCATTTTTTCTCTCCCACAGATTGCTATTGTTTCTCTTCCTTTCTCATCCTAGCCTCACTCTAGCTCTGCCCTCTTCTCATTTTCTCCTCCAACCTGTGATCGTTATAGATCAATGAGAGGTTGTTCAATGAAACCAGTGGCCTTTAAAGTGCAGGTCACAATCTATGTCTCATTCCTTTTCTTTCTTTGTCTGTCTTGTATTGTCTGGGACAAAGTCTGAGTCTTTGGTTTCTCTTCCTCTTTCCTAACGTAATCTCTTTTTTTACCTTCTGCCATCTCTCCTCTTTTTCTCTGTTCTCTCTCCCTTTCTGTTTCACTCTTTCAGTTTCCACTGCATCTCCATGTTTCTCTTATTCTCTCCTTCTCATTTCCTTTGTGTGAGCGTCTCTCTCTCTCTCTCTCTGTCGGGTGTATTTCCTCTCCTCTCTGGAGAAATAAAACTTTTTGAAGTTACTTCCAGAGGAGAAGCGCCTTCAGCCCTAATACACTTCATCCTGGTTACCAACGCTTACAGCATGGCCTACTATTGTGTGCCACAGTACTTTGTGAACTTTACCAGGGAATTAAACATAAGCCAGCAACTCTGCCCAGCACACAGTCTCACAATTAGAGACAAAAGAACCATGTTAGATGATATGTTATTCTTAAAGCTCTATCTTCCTTAGCAGCTATATTGCTTATTTTGACCAGCGTTAAATACGGCATTGATATTAAGGATCTGTTTTTTTCTCAAATTCTCATTCTGCTAAATTGTTTGATTGTCATTGCAGTGTGCTACAGATAGCCAATGATATGGTGGTTAGGTGTATGGGGACTTTGTTATCTGTAGCTATTTTGGTTGTACTAATGATGTTTGTTTTGGGTCGTAATGTTTTAATTCACTGCAACTGTCTGTTCATGTTACATCTTTCATTGCATTGCTGGGAGCCCCTGCCAAGGGACCGCAAATGAAAATGATATATATACAGATACAGAAATGTCCTCAGTTGAAGTTTCAATGCCACAGGGTCAGCTAAGACTAGCAGCAACTCATATGAGAGCAAATGTTGACTGTACAGATTCCACCAGCGAGGCCTTCTGCACTGCCAATAAACATAAAGTAGAAGCCTGAATATACACAATACTTGGGACACCTTAACATTATTAACATCATCAGGACATTACCTTATAAGGAGTTGAACCCCTCAGTTCCTTCTAGCTTAATAATTCAATTGATAGTCTAATAACTGAACGTGTCTGTTTCTCTTTATCTCCATCTCCGCCTCTGTGATTGGTGTCGATTAAATCAGGAAAATCTGTTATCTGGGGTCACGCTGTTTATTTAGTTCATGAAAGTATAATTTAAAAAAAGAAAGAAAAAAAAGCAGCAAATTCCAGTCTGCGATATACGAATCAAAATCAGGTTAATTGCCGAGAAGGTTTTCACATGCAATTTTGCCTTGATATTTTGATTCATAACAATAAATTAATAAGAGAAAAAAAATAAAACAAGTACCACAAAAGTCAAAAATCCTAAATAGAAAATGAAAAATGCATAGTAAAATATGTAATATATAAAAAATATCTCTGGTTGAAATGAAAGGAGCTGTACTGTGTTTAAAACAAAGAGCATGGAGTTGATTATCATAACAGTACATTGCAAAATATTGACCAAGAAATGTACAAAAGATCACATTATTAAGAAGATGTGCGATGTGCAGAGATAATAATCCCCAAAAATGTTTTTAATGTAACGCATCGAGTCAGATTTGGAGTCCATGGGGTGGGATGAGAGTCTGTGTCAGTGGGGGTCCCAGGCCTTGTTGGTGAGGCCAGCTGCAATTGGGAAGAAACTGTTCTTGTGAGGTTTTGGTCCTGATGCACTGCAGCCTCCTGCTGGAGGGGAGTATTATAAAAAGTTGTGTGTCCCTGGTGGGAATTGTCAGCAACAATCTTCTCTGCAGGCCTCAGGGACCTGGAGGTGTACAGGTCCTGGAAGGATTGCAGATTGCAGCCAGTCACCTTCTCAGAAAAGCAAATGATATGTTGCAGTCTGCCCTTGTCCTTGGCAGTGGCAGCAGCATGCCACATGGTTATGGAAGAGGTGAGGATGGACTCACTGATGTAGAAGTGCACCATCATTTAACGTTGCAGGTTGAGTACATCCTCTTCTGAATATTATTCATTATTGTAATATTCCTTTATTAAGCTACGTTTTCCAGTCAAGGACTTTCCTCATGTGTCCTCTTGTGTTTGCAGTCATATTAGGTTTAGAGTTGAGACTGAGAGAGTCAGCAGGCCTGCTTTAGATGGAGCTAAAGTTCTGAGCAGTATAACCTTTCTCCAGACAAAGCCATAATTTAGAGAGTCTACAATCTGGGGACAAATGTCTCTTTGTTTACCCAATCATAATGAGATGAGAAACAAATATGTGAATAATAATAATAATGTGCATCTAAATAAAAGTGAAATAAGAACATTTATATTTTTGATATGATCTTAATTATTTTCCCATTCATCAGTGTCAAAAATCGATCTGGCTTTGTGTTGGTTTGTGAGAACACATTACCTCATTACCACATTCCTTTGAGAAGTCAAACAGTCTATTTGGGATTTACTGTCATTGTTTTGTCAAGTTCAGCCAGGTTATAAAAAATAAAAGTGAAATGTTTCACAGTTTGGGTCACTAGGTGTCAAAGGAGTTTGTAATGGGGTAATATCTCTGCAGCAACTAAAAGCTTTATTCCACAAAGTGGGCACATACTAAATAGAGTAGTTAACCCTGGAGCAGCATCCTGCAACACCAAACAAGGCTTTATTTTTTACCTTTTTTAACCGAAACCTTTATTCATGGTGTTCTATCAAACCCTTTAGGCAATTCGGCATAACCAGCATGAGACATACATAAGATCTGTATTACTACTAGAATAACAGCTGCTTTATTTGACTAGCATGCTTGAATTTGGAAAAGGTGGCAACTAATGTTTGACATGGTACAAATAATGTAATCTGAGCAAACATTATCATGACAATGCACTTTTATGTTTCTATCCAGTGGGATTGTATGCATCACTTTGATCACAAATGCAGTGTTATGTTTAGAACATCTGTATGCTTTAGGATATCTGTATGCTTATAATTCATTACATATTTATTGTATGGTTTGGCTTATGTTCAAAAATTCATGTTGCTTAGCGCTCGCTGAACTCTGTCTATATGCAACATGGCAGATAGCCAGTTGAGATGAATTCATGATAGTATGCAGAAATGTTACGGCTAAATGGTTGATATTCTTTGCGTACACTCGAGTACAATAATTAAAAAACGTTCTGATTCAACTGATAATCCAAGTAATAATCAAAATCCAAGTCATCCATCAATTTGACAAAAAAAAAAGAAAACTTCACGACGTTGCAACATTGCTACTGACGCAATATAGTTTCATAAAGTCTGACAGAATGTAAATCTATTGCTTCTAATGTAATTTTAAAAATGTATGTAAGCCAATGCAGATGCATGTGTTTCAACCTCAGCATCACGTGTCAATCACTTTCTCGCCAATATCACACTACCAGGGGCTCCATGTAAAGATTAGTCACCTGGGAACTCAACCTTATTAAAAAACTACTATTAACAGGGCGAGCGTGACATTAGTGACTCAGAGAAGTCTTGACTTCACAAACATCGAGCGTCCTTGGTGATTCATAAAAATCAGTGCCACAGAAAAAAAACACCAGCCCGCTTCTCTCTCTTGACAATATCAGAGGTGTTATCAGTTTCCTCTGCAGGGCTTTCTCTGACACGATATTACATCTTGATCACAGTCCACCACACCTGCACGCCATTATGGATAGATTGCAGCACCAGAGTTTAATATGTTAAACTCAATTAAGGGCGGTTAAGAGCAGCGCCATGGCAGTGTGAGTCTAACGTGTGTCCCTCAAATGAAGCTGCCCCCGTGACTGTTGGATTTCACCTCAGGGGATTGGTAGAATATCACAATTACATTTTTGTTGTCAGCCAACTCCATCTCCATTCAGGGGGTAGGGCAATAGTAATCTGACTCTGTCACAGTAATCTCTGCCATGGGAACTTCATAAATCAGTTCTAATTAAACAGGCGGCAGATTTTGCGTGACAGGAAGCCGTTAATGTTGTTCTTACTGAATGAAAGCAGCTGAGTTTAGTCTCAGTTAAAGTCCCATTCAGGATCATGTCTTTCTGCTGAATGAAGAATATTCTCAGCAATACCATGAAGACTGGAACAAAACAATGCTAATGAGGTTAAGGTGTTTACATTCTTAAGCACTGTATCTTGACTAGTTTAGGTGTATCAAATGAATCATACTATGACTGGTAGAAACATGTATATGGGTTGTTTTAAACAAGATATGATGCAACTTTAAACACATAATAACAGTTACTGTTGCTTCGTCTGTCAAGCTTATATACATACGCAGTTTACAATGATAGTGGTGGCAGATTTATCATGTGTAATTCAGTCATCTTTTACACAATTGTGTATTCAATGTCACAAGGATGTAAGCACAAACAGGTCAATCATTTCTAGTCGATGGATTTTATTGGCTGAAATTCATCTGTTGATTGCTAGCGTGAGCTAATGCTAACGCTAAATCTCCATCAGGTGGTTGAAAATTCCATCTCCAGTTGATCTAACTAATTTGTTTGAAACCTGTAAAAGTGTTTTTTGATGTGTGCATGATGGCTACATGCATGATGTCATGCTAAAATCCTGACGCTATGTCCCAAGCAAAAAGTTAGCATCCTCACCAGTTGATCTTCCATGTAGATGAAAGTCATGGAAATAAAGGTGCAGCCTTGTTCCTGTGTTGCAGGGTTAAAACACAGTGCTCAACGTGGACCATTTAGGTGGTTGTTAAGCTAGAGGTTAATTGGAAGCTAATTTGCAACCAGACGTCAGTTTAAATCCCAGGCTGGCTGGGAAGATGGTGGAGGGGGAGGAGTGTGTCAGTGCTCTCCCTTCCACCTACTACACACACACAAACACACTATCCTTTGAGTGTCTGTGCTGAAGAGCCGAAAGAGGTTTTCTCTTTTAGGTCATCTGAACTTGCTTTAAGTGTTTGCATGAGCGAGTAAGTGGGCAGTATTGATGTTAGATGGGTTTGAGCTGCATTGCCACAAAGCAATCAAAGACCAATTTATAGACACGTACACATACAGACTCAAACAGTACCAAATGTCTCTTTGACTGAGAACATCAAAGAAAGCCTCTATTTTCCCTTCAGCTGTACATGTTCTCCCTATAAAATGTAATTAGTCTCAACCTTAGCGATGAAAACACACACACACACACAAACACAGCAGCTGCACACTTATCAGCCTAATGTATTTCTCTCACTCTCTCTTCTGTATAGCATCTTTCAAAAATGTCTAATGCATTATCGGCCGTGTCACATTTTTGCAGCAAGGTCTGAGATGTTGTTGCCACCGCTGGCAGTGCCCATAATATTTCCTTCTCTATCATCATCCACAGGTTTCAATATTTCCCATTGTGGTGGCAATCCCTGTGAAACAATCGTTTACTTTGATGCACGAGCACAAAGACTGATCAAAGATTTCAGATTTGCGACGTTGCAGCCGTGAAGTGCAGCCGCAAAATTAATATTGAAATGCCATCTGAGCTTTAGATTGTGAGAGCGTGTCATCTTAGGGATTTAATGGAGCGCGCTGTCAATATAGAAAGCGTTTTTTCATTCAAAGGGATGAGTTGGGAAAGTGCGTGCAGTTCTGTTACAACTCTGTATGTCTGCTGCTGTTTCTTTCAGTGGCAGATGACATCTTGTGAGTATGTTAATGTATGCTTCCACGTCACTGTTCACTGAAAGCCATCGCACAGGTGGCGTAGCCTCAAAAGGAAGTACCTAAAGACGACTGCTTTCAATGTTGCATACTGCTAAATAATAATAGTAATACGCATAAGCTACAAATGAGGTGAGTGATTGTGACTGACCTGTGTTTATGTGTTCCTGTCTCCTGCTCTCTCAGCAGCTGGATGCTTGGTGAAGCATGGTGGTGAAGATGGTTAGAACGCACTTAATGGGGCCATGGGGCCAGGTCAAATGGCCGAGCATAATGGGAACAGGAGTCCTTTATCTGCTGCTGCTGCTGCTATCAACCTGTCTCAGCCAAGACACAGAAGGTAATGGCAGTCTCTGTCTGTGTCTCTTCCTTATCTGTCTCTTTTTCTGTCACTCTTTTCTCTTTGTCTTTATATTTTTCTCCCTCTGTTTCATAATTCAGAGTCGAATCAAGTCTGTTCAGTGGGAATTTAATATCAGAATTCTGAACAAAACTTTTCTGACTTCAGGCTTATCTTAGGCAGTGAGCGCATCTCAGTTAGCTGCGGTGTGTCTCGAGGTTTTCCTGATTCATTATTGATCTTTTTTGATGTGTGATATCTGTTGATGATTGGAGGCTGAATAGTGCTATGTTTAGACAGCCAAAGGGTGTAAAATAGTATATTCAGTTTTACCTTTTATTATATAATTTACGCTTTATTTATTCCATTCCACATCTATTTCTGTCCACCTGTATACCTAAATTTGTTCTGCTTGGGCCACACTTAAGTTAATAATAACAGTAAATAAATTATTCTTTTTAATTTAAAAACTAGCAAGCAGTGTACCATGTAATGAAAAACTCATAACGTAATAGCCCTCACTGCTCACCTGGTGGCAAATATATGTCTCTCAGTCTGCATAACATATAGGCCAACATCCTGTTTACACACTGACAATTTAAATAACGTATGTTTTAAATGTATCGTTGGAATATTAGCCTACATACCAAAAGGCTTGGGATGTGGTGTAATGTAAATGTTTAGGTGGATATTAAGGTCTTGTCAACTATGTTGTATTCATCTGTTTAAGAGCTTTGCTTTGTTGCAGTGCTTCATAGTAATGGTACTAGTTATACTTTATAGTCTAAAAATATATACCAAGGATATCTTAACATTTGAAAAAACAACCACATTCATATTCCCCTGAACTGAGAGCAGACTGAAGCAAGGTAAGACAGAAATGAAGTCATCACCGATGGGAGAGCTCAACATAATACTCTCTTGACTTTCTGCTCGATTTGTCAGAATATTAATATTCCATTTAACTCTTAGTCCTTGAGATTTATCTGGTTGGCATTTAGCTGACAGGGGCCGCAGCCAAAGGTGAATGTGTGTGAGTGTGTACGCTTCTGATCTAGAAGAAGAGGATGTGTAAGCATCAAACGTGTCACACAAAAGTGTGTACATGTAGGTAGTGAAGTATACAATTCTAAACATCCCATCAATTCAGATCTCCCTGGCCCATCTGCCTCTCCTCTTTTCTCCTCATCTCATGTGTCAATCTGCATTCAATTAAACCTGTAAAACAGATTTCAGGCGTTATTCTGGTGCATCTGCACATAACAAGAATAGTATGTTTTAATGGTCCTGGATTTTCTGGTTGACAGACAATATGTTGCTCACCCTGGGTCCCCTCATGACACGAGTGCTGGTATGTTTTTAATGAGCTCAATCCCGGGTTGGTTTTAGGTGTTTGCACCCCCGCATGACAAAAGTACTAGTACGTTTTAATCAGCCTGTGTCCAAACGTACGGTAAGAGGCTATATTTACTCACTTTTGGTTTCCAGAGTGACAAGAGTTACAGTATATTTTCCCCATGGGGAGAGTATGTACAGTAATAACAGTCTGTCAAATCAGGTTTTTGGGCTGAAAGTTTAACACCCCCAAAGCCTTTTACTGCTGTTTGTTTTCTTCCCGCAAAAAAAACCCTGTCATATTTTCTAACGGATTAAGATCATTATGTTTTGGTCCTCATTACTGAAACCAGTTTGACTTTTAGCACACAAATAGCTTACTCTACCTATTGTTTATGGATTCAAACCTAACATTACATTACATGTTACTAGCCCAGTTACAGATTGAAATGCAAACCTATGCACTGAACAGTATACATAGGGTACTCGACTTAACTCTCATTATGAGTTCAGTTGAAGCATGCAGTGTGTAGGCGGTGCTTCGCTGGTTGTTTTAATTGAATGTGACTTATCTGTGTATATGAACAAGACACAACAGAAGGCATGAAAAGAGTTATGCTTGAGTTGTCATATATTGAATGTGGTGTGTATGTGTGTGTGTGTGTGTGTGTGTGTGTATCTCTGTCTTCAGTGCCTAAATGCCTGTTCCTTTGCACCTGCGTGATTGTCTATACGAGTTCCTGCATGACAATGCAACTGTGTGCTGGTTCGTGTGTGTGAAAACATACCTGTAATTATGTGGCACAGCTGCAGTGTGTTAAAAGATAAGAACGATGGCCAAGAGACAGTGGTGTACAATACCATATCAACCAGATTACAAGATAGCCTTTGTCAGGCCAGCCAGCATTCTGCATAGATATACTGCAAAAAGAGTCTGACTTTATGTAAATGTCAGCTGCTAGCATGACTGTGACTCTTTCCCAAACTGATTCCTACTCTCAAGCCCTTCACTACGGGGTGTCACTCTGAATGAACTCTAACAGCTGTGTAGGGCACTCTGCAGTAAGAGGAAAGGTGAAAACAAACAGGTAAATTGTGGCGCACATCTACCATGAGCAGGAAACATTTGTCACTATAGATATTATTATTACATAATATAATATATATTATATATTACTATAAATGCAGCATTCACCATGGCCGAATTAGAGTTGAAATGTAAAATTCCTTTCCTTCCTCATTAATTATTTGCAACCTTCATTGTTTACACCTGTGTTTACTAGCTGGCCGGTCATCTACTTACCTGCCTCTTGGATAGAGAGCAAGTGGTCTTATTATGGTCACGAAAGTGTACATAATCTACAAATTAAAAAAAACATTTTGTATTTATTTACAGATGGTTAAACGTGTATGCACAGATTGTCGCATACGCAGGTTCAATCAGGTTACGTTTGCATGTGGAGCGTATCAATGTAAATATATGGTTTGAATAGGTTACTGCTAATTGGTGGAATTCTGCTGTGAAAACAACCAGTCAGACGTGTGCAAACCAAAGCACACGCCTGCTCACAGGACTGAGATTTCTGTAGCCCATGAGAGAGAAGCAAACAAATGTGGTTCAAAGTAAGTTTTCAACGACTAGAGCAAATTATTTCCCTCCAAAAACACTTGCCTGCCTGGCTCCGGAACTGTGAATAACTTTCTCTAAAAGTCAAAAACAAAAACCCAGAATGCTTTTAAATAGCACTTGATTAAACCTATGCAACTATGTAATTGCACTTTGAAGTGATTTCATAATTTTAGGGCTGGTATGGGTGGTTGTTTTGCAGCCAAAGCAACAACCATTCAACCTCCTCAACTTTCATCCTTTTCAACCTCTGTATAAAAACTGAATAATACATGTACAACCAAATGCAGTCCAACGCAATAACATGCAGGAAATAATACCTTTGTCAAGACTATAACACCTATCTGTCTCTGCCAGGGAGGTATTTATTTCATTCTTGTATTAGGCTCTTTTAGGTTGTGCAGGGGTTCATCCCTTGTCCGCCTGTGTGATGGAGGACAGTATATGTGGTCATGACAAATATCCTGCACTGCTAATGTCAACTGTGCCAGTGTGGTGGGCTGGTACAGCGCATTTATGGTATATTTTGTGCGTGTGTGAGGGTGTCAGCGTGTGGACGTGGGTGGGGTTGGAGTGTTCAAGGTGATTTTGATATTTATAACTGTTTTCCTCTGTGGTTCGATGTTTCATCTGAAGCGAACGTCTCTCCCATCTGTCCTCACTTCAGCCCTCCTCTCTCTTCTTTCTCTGTCTTTGTCCCTCACACTGGCTTTTCTTTCTGTCTGCCATTGCTTCTCATTAGTGATGGGATTTATAGTTCATTATAGTGACTTAGTTCAGTAACTCCCGTTCAGTAAAAAGAACTACTCTTTTTTCCGAGTTATTCGTTCATTTATTAATTATTAATATTAAACAT
>JAVQJL010054809.1:0-72085 GCA_036024295.1 Nannoperca obscura | reverse complement strand
TTTCTGGAATCTCCAGCTTAACGCTGTCTGTCTGTGTGTGTGTGTGTGTGTGTGTGTGTGTGTGTGTGTGTGTGTGTATGTGTGTCTGTGCGTGCGTTTCTCAGACCCAGTGTCGGAGGCTGTGGTGCACCAGTCCAGAGGGCGCCCAGCGGGGCTGCAGGACCCAGCACATGCCGTGGGCAGATGGCACTGACTGCTCCCCTGGAAAGGTAAGTGTCATGTGGAAATGAAGACAAATGCTTAGAGTGAGGGACTCTTTATAGGAAGTAAAAAGGAATAAAGGAGGAAGAAATTAGTTTTGACACTTAAAAAGTGTCAGGAGAAAGACGTAAGAAATTGAAATGTGTTTCATTAGTTTGGGGAAAAAATGTAAAGGGAAAATATATTTTCACCACATTTTTATCTATTACTTTATGGTTTAATAGTCATATGGTTCTGTGCTATGATCTGACTTTCTCACCCAATTTCCTTGTTTTGATCTTAAAACTTTTCCAGTGACTCATGACCACAAAGTACATAAGAGTGCAAAATGACAGAAGAAAACAAGTTTCCAAACAAAAATCTACTTGCCATTTACACATATGTAAACTCTAGTAATTAAATATGGCGTCAAGCTGTAAATGGTGGAAGTTTCTCTCCAGGCGACTGTAGTGTAGCATTTAATTAGGACTTTCTCACTAACCCCTTGCTTCCTGCCAGAAAGACAGAGAACTTGAAAGTAACATGATTTCCATGTCAAGACACACAGATACACACACACACACACACACACACACACACACACAAACGTGAAACCTTTTCATGTTTACACTGACCTCCAATCCCATGCCATGCCAGAGTGCACCACACTAAACACTTCCAAGTCTGTTTGTTGAATAGTGTAAGATTATCCTCCTGTTATGAGCTGAGATGTATTTATTGACTGTGTGTGACATTTTCTTGTCTTCTGTCCAGCCAGGCTCAGCCATAAAATGTATTTTTCTGTTCCAGTTTGTTTCCATTTGCTTCACTGCATAATTTCTTTAAGATTAGCATCAAAGCATGAGAGATCAGATAGATGTGTTGCCAGTTCCTTGGATACGGTTTCATTTCCTCACTCTGTCTGTTCCTCTCTCTATTTGACTTTTTCTCAGTCTTATTCCTATTTTTCTTTCACTCACTTATCTCATTCTCTCCCTCTGCTCTTATTTTTGCTTCATTCATCTGACTTCTCTCTTTTTTGTTTCTCTGTCATTGCAGCACTGCAAGCATGGCCTGTGTTTAGCCAAAGAGCATGACGCCGCACCTGTGGAGGGGGCATGGGGAGTTTGGAGTCCCTTTGGTACCTGTTCACGGACATGCGGCGGGGGCATCAAGATTGCCGTGCGCGAATGCAACCGACCTGTGTGAGAAGTCCCTCTATTTGTAGTCATGCATGCCTAGTGGACCATGTCTCCATCTTAGCTGCCAAAGTCAGTGTTCCATAGATCAAGCCTCCTGAAGGGAATTCTTTCCATAGCTAGTGTTCATCAGGACAGGCCCTCTGATGGCTGATCTTACAGGGTTGTTTCCTGGTAAATAAAGAAATCACCTTGAGTGTATAAAACACATCCTGCTTTAAAGGATGGATATAAAATAATGGGGCATGATAAAAATTTGTTTGAAACTGAAAACAATGCTAATGACATCCTCAAGGTGGGATATGGTGATGCAGTGACATTTGTATCTGTAAGCTTAGTTCTGTAAATGTTGTTTTCTGTCTGCAAACTCTGTTTCTTTACATGGCTCTATGTTGACACAGCATGATAGTTGACTGACAGTGTTGACTAGCCAACTGTGGTGTGCCTGGCGATTCCAAAGACACTGCCTGAGGTCCCACCCTCTCTGCCTTGCGGATAGGCTCTTTCTTTTGCAAAGCCCTGTTTACAAAACATACCATGTAGAAAACTGGTCAAAAGTCCGTAAGCATGTGCGCGAACATGCACCCAAGTATTTTTTTGTGAAAATTTGTTTGCAAGTCTGTGTCTGAATGCGCAGACAAACGGAGTTTGCAGACAGAAAACAAAATATGCAAGTCTACAAAACTATGGTTACAAATACAAACCATTTACAAGTACACCTTTTAGAATGATATAACATTCTATAAATGGGCAGCTAGATGAATGTTTGAATCTGTGAGAGGAAAGGGGAACAATCTACTTAAGATATTTACTAAATTAGGTCAGTGATTGGTCCATTCACTTCTTCAATCTTGCCTCCAGGCCCAGGAATGGAGGAATGTATTGTGTGGGTCGCCGAATGAAGTTTCGTTCCTGTAACTCTGAGCCCTGCTCCAAGCAGAAGAAGGACTTCAGGGAAGAGCAATGTGCGTCTTTCGATGGCAGGCACTTCAACATCAACGGTCTACCTCCTAATGTTCGCTGGGTGCCCAAGTACAGCGGAAGTGAGAATCTTTTTTTCAGTCACTGGCTTCCTGCTTGCTCCTTTTGTCAACCAACTTCACTTAGATTACATTAGACATAATGTAGGTTTGACATTGACATCGTTTAAGTTTTATGTCTCTGTCTTGCCTCCTCTGTCAGTCCTGATGAAGGACAGGTGTAAGCTGTTCTGCAGGGTGGCCGGCAGCACGGCCTACTATCAGCTCAGGGACAGGGTCATTGATGGCACGCCGTGCGGACCCGATACCAACGACATCTGTGTCCAGGGCCTATGCAGGGTGAGGTTCCTAACTCTTATTAGCTTTAGAACATTTGGCTGTATGGTTCAAATGCATATGTACAGCTAAATCATAACTGTAGGTGACCATTCTTGCATAGATACTGTGTGGAGCAAATATTTTCAAAAAGCATTTTAATCCTTTGTCAAACCATACTGTGTTTATTGCCTCAAACCTGGGACCGACATAGTTTTAGTTTGAAAGCTTGATTACTAACATACCATAAACATCAATATATGTCTTGAAAGAAGCAGTGGGTTGCTCTGTGTACACTCTAAACCACACACAGTGTTTTGGTTAGAGTGTGGTTCAGTAAGTTGCCTTGGCAAGTGGATTTTGGTCCATGCTGTGGCACTAAAGCTGAGCTCCTCATCTTTTCTAGAAAATCAAAAATGTCTCTTGTTAAAATCCATTACAAGCAAAGCAGCTCGTGCCATGCAGCTTGTGTGGTTTTTTTAAGGAAATTTATTTCAGATGGGTGTAAAGGGGGTGGCTCTAACTTTGTAAGTTATTATTTAACAATTTTAAGTTACTGGATCACTGGATTTTATTAATTATTTTTTGATCAGTATTTAATTAAGATGTGGCTAAGTGGCTAAGTAGAAGGCAATTTATCTTATGTGTTGATATTAGTGTTGAACCTTTTCCAAGTCAGTTGAATTATAGTGTAAGCTGTCTTTTTATTTTGCTAAAAAATCTGTCTGACTTCCCTGTGTTTGTGGCCTATGACTACTAGTCATTTAATGTTGTCTTGCTTGTCCTTCTTCTCTCGCTCACCTTTATCCTCCATCAGAACTTCTCTTCCACTTCCCTCTTTTTGCTCCTTCTACTACTACTACTACCATTTATATGACTCCTGGCATTTTCAGATTTTATATTTTATTTATACCTCCCTTATACCCATTTATTGAGCAGCAAGCGGGCTGTGACCATGTATTGAACTCTAAAGCCAGGAGGGACAAGTGTGGTGTGTGTGGAGGTGACAACTCTTCCTGCAAAACTGTGGCAGGCACCTTCAACATGGTCCGTTATGGTGAGCTACAGCCTCTTTTATTAAACTATCATTTCACTTTCAGCAAGTAGAAATGACAGCAGTTCTTGTTATATTGCTTCAACACATTTTTACACGTACTTAGTCGTCAGAATGAAGAGCGCTGACAGTGGGGCTCAATTGTTAGCGTAGGCACAGAACTCAGTGTACTAATGATCTAAACCCACTACTAATGCCATTCGCAGGCTATAATGAAGTAGTGCGAATACCCAGTGGTGCTACAAATATAGATGTGCGTCAACACAGCTACTCAGGGAAACCAGAGGATGACAACTACCTCGGTAAGACATTCAACATTTTGTTCAAAAGAAACTGCTGTAAATTTTTTCACAGTTTTTCCACACTTGAAACATTTTCCAAATGAAAGTGTCTCTGCCTGCATGTTTATGTGAATAACAGTGTTCAGCTTGTAGTGTTAAGACATGTACTGCAAACCTAAGGAGTTGGCATATAATGTGCATGCTAACATGTTAATGAGCCAGAACTAGGTCTGTGGGTGCCATTCCAGCAAGGTCAGTTGGTTTATAAGCGTTTGTGTCTCTTAGTGTGTGTGTGTGTGTGTGTGTATGTGTGTGTGCAGGTTTATATTGTCTTTGGTTCTGTAAATGTGTGTCTTTCTGTATCATATGTCTGGATATGGCTGCTTTGTCAGCTATTAGTGTACATGTCTTGTTGGCACAAGCATGCTAAAACCAGAGCTCAGATAGCCCTCTGGCTACGATTCCATCAAGGTCAACAAGTGTGTGCCTGCATGTGTAGTGGGTATTTCTCTGCATATTATTGTTGTTGTTTTTCTTTTATTATCTGTGTGTGTGTGTGTGTGTGTGTGTGTTTGCCTGCGTACTTGATTAAATATCACATGGAAACTTCTGAACATGGTTTTTCTGTTGTCATCCTTTATTGTGTGTGTGTGTATTTATATGTATTTGTGTATGGGCACAGTCATTAGGGGCCCAATGTGGAGATGATTTTGCAGGAATGAGGGCCGCTCTCCGCGGTCGTGTTAGTGTAATGTGTGAAATGACGAGGAAAGTAAAGGCAGGAAATTAGCTTCATAATCGCATTAGAGTGAATGCGTGCAGCAGACTGGCTGTTGAACAGAACAGGACGCCCCTGGATGGGACTTCTCTGCGAAGAGAGGATTATTTTATCCCAATAAGGCTTTACTGCTGCCTACTGCAGCCTTACTATAAATTAAAACATTTATTGAACAGCTTTGCTTACTTTATCTAGTAAGTGTAATAAAACAAACATTTTCACAAAACATAATGTTTTTCCTGCAGTTGTTTTGCAGTTAGTTTGATTTTACATTGAATACCTTCTTTCTGCCTCTTTGTTTCAGTCAGTGGGATCAAGCTCACTAAGTGATTGTTGTTTTCTGTCTTCCTGCAGCCATATCAAATAGCCGTGGAGAGTTCCTGCTTAATGGAGAGTTTGTGGTCAGCATGTTTAAAAGGGAAATCAAAGTAGGAAATGCTGTGATCGAGTACAGTGGCTCTGACCATGTTATTGAGAGGATCAACTGTACTGACCGCATCGAGGAGGAGATCATTGTCCAGGTAAACTATTCATATCATGATGGGTTAGTTCGCAATGCAGGAGATGCAAAGCTAGATTGGTTTAGTAGCAGTGGCGTAAGTGAAACTAAAGATATTCTGAATGCAAGAACTGAAAATCTTGTACAGACCTCCAAACGTTTTTGCTTTTACTTTGGAAGATGTGAACAATCGGTGATGTTAAAAACCCATCATATTACAGTATTATAATGCATATCACATTGCCTGCATTTTCACCAGGTGCTGTCTGTAGGGAATCTTTACAGCCCAGATGTCAGGTACTCCTTTAACATCCCCATAGAGGACAAACCTCAGCAGTTCTTCTGGGATGCCTATGGTCCCTGGCAGGAGTGCAGTCGTCTGTGCCAAGGTGAGGGGGAGGCACAAGGGGTTGGCACAGTGAGGTAATGGGAGTGGTCCATGATAAATGGTGTGGTGAGGGTAAAGATGAGATGGAATGAGGAGAGGAGATGTGGGAACTACTGAGCCAGAGGCATAGGAGAGAGAGGATTGTCTGGATAAACTTGACAGGTTCATGTTAGACATATAGGTTTGGAACAAGTGATTAAAGTTCGACCTTGTAGTATGCTGTGGCAGATTACCTTCTTTGGCATGGCTCTGGATATGTCGGGGTATGTGGGCGTGCAGAGGCGGATTGCAGGTATACTCAAAAACCTGGTATGGGTTTTGCCTCAAACACTTTGTCTGAGATACTTTTTGACACTGTCTTGCTTGGGCAACCAAAAGGGAATTCCAAAGAGAAACCGATGAGTTCACACAGCAGGATAAACAGCAAACATGTAATGCCCTCAGCACCTGTTGATTTCCAACTTGTATGGCCTTTCTGGCAGTCTGGGGCTCACTAAGCTCTCATAACACTGAGCTACAAAACTTGGTAACATTAAAGACTCATAGAAAATCTTTTTCCTGGAGCCACACAAGGTTTATATCTCTCTCCCCTACTGTATAGATGTCAACACAAGAGCCAAAGTGAAGCACACACACACTTTTCCTGGTATTCATTGTTATCCTATGATGATCTATATTGTAATCAGGGAACTTGCAACTCCGTTTGTGGATTGTTGTATACTCCTTTGTGTCTTTCTTATCAAAAATATACAGAAACATAAAGGGCAGGAGTGTTATCTCGTGAAGAAGTTATCTTTTTTAAAAGCCTAAATATACAACACATTTTCTTCCATAGTCGTAAACATATGGTGGAGATGACTAACAAAATATGTCTTTTGTTTTCTATATGGTACTTAAGAATTATAAGATTTAACATAACACATAACATTTAAATTTGCCTGCTGTTCAAATGTGCATTATTGTGTCTTCACAGGAGAGCGTAAGCGGAAGATTCTTTGTAGCAGAGAATCAGACAGGGTGGTGGTGTCAGACCAGCGCTGTCACGGTACAGCTAGACCTGCTGTCATCACTGAGCCCTGCAACACTGAATGTGAACTCAGGTTTGTATTACAGGCTTCACCAACCTTTAGTACCCGTATGGACCAAGTCTTTCTTCACTTGGTCATTTAAAAATACTGACATGGATTTGCCCGATCCCCTTTGATGTAGGTGGCATGTGGCTCGTAAGAGTGAGTGCACAGCCCAGTGTGGCCTTGGATATCGTACCCTGGAAATATACTGTGCCAAAATCAGCCGTACAGATGCCAAGACCCAGAAGGTTGATGACCGCTACTGTAGCGGTCAGCGCAAACCTGATGATAAGGAAGGTTGCCATGGAGACTGTAACCCAGGTGGCTGGGAGTACTCGCCTTGGTCAGAGGTTAGATTGTTTTTGGAAGCGTGGGGTTCGTGTGTGAGCACAATCCAGATGTTTGTCAAAGTTTATCACGGGTTGTGTATATGTGTTTACACTTGCTGATGCTCAAACGTTTGTACTGAAGTGCTCCAAGAGCTGTGGGGGGGGCACCCGCCGTCGAGGGGCAGTGTGTCGGAAGGCAGCCGAGGCTGGCGGTGATGACAGCAAATGCAGTCAAAGGGACAAGCTGACTGTCCAACCCTGCAATGATTTCCTCTGTCCACAATGGAAGACTGGCGACTGGTCTGAGGTCAGTTCAGTATTCTCTTTGTCCTCAGAGTATGACCAGTGCAAAATTTACTGGTGGTCACATATAATGGTCCATATAGTGGATCAATGGAGGAGGTGATAGCATATACACTGAATGTTTGTATTAAAATGTTTCTTCTTTAATTTCTAGTCATATAAAAAGAAAAAAACACCTGAGCGGTCATTTATATGAACTTCTATTAAGGCACACAGTTACATTGTGCTTATACATTTATCTGTAAGGTAGACTTCCTGGTGTTTACGTAGCTGGGTTTAGTCAATGTAAAAAGGAACAGACTCTAGTGTAAATACTGTAGTTTTAAGCCAGCAGTGATCTTGGTCAAATGCAAAATCCCAATGTTGATTGGGCATGGCTCAGCTTTGGAAGAGTTACTCCCCTCCTTCCACTATAGTTAGTGTTGGGAAATTGGTGATTGCAGGGTAAAATCGTACTTAACTGCTGTACAGTTTACACATTGTAGAGCGAGGAGCTTGCAAAGCTTTGGGCTGCATTCCAGGAATATTTCAGATCTCCCATGTGGTTCTGCTAAATACAAACACCTACACTGCACTGTATACATATGCACTGTACACACATGTAAATAAACACTGTTGCCCTGTTTTTTGGTCCCTTCCAATTGCCATTTGTCTTGCAATCTGTATATCCTGCTTTCCACAACACCAAGTGATCTTCCTTCGTCATCAACTGAAATTTCAGCAGGCTCAATGACTGGTAACAGTGCTCATATAATATGCTGTATACATATTGATCTCTAAAACCTGAGATATTGTCCTTTCAGTGCCTTGTGACGTGCGGGAAAGGCTATAAGCACCGCCAGACGTGGTGTCAGTTTGGTGAGGACCGTTTAGACGACCGCTTTTGTGGCTCATCTAAACCTGAGTCGGTGCAGACGTGCCAGCAGCAGGAGTGTGCCTCTTGGCAGGTCGGCCCATGGGGACAAGTGAGTGTTAACAACTTAGTTCAAGGTTGTCAAAAAGTGTTGGGAACGAGGGTGGGTTCTAATGCAGTGGTACAGATGATAGACAGGAGACAAATCCAGGGGTACAGCTATTTAATGTGTGATGTTAAGTAATCAATTTATATTCCAGAACAGGTGAAACAGCAGATAACTATAATACGAAATTGCACTGTTATTATAGCCTTATAGAGACCACATGAGAGAATCATATAATACTGTAATGTATTTGTGCTTGATATTCATCTTTATATCAGAAAATTAGGTGGTGTTTGTTCCAAGACACTGAAGAGTCTTGATCCGCAGCCATTGCTTTCATATAAAAAGTAATATCTACCCCTCAGTCTTACTAATATACTTCTACCTCTATACTTATGTACGTATCTCTGCACAGTACTGCTTTTTGCACCTCTGCTTGGATGCTAAACTGCATTTGGTTGTTTGTCTCAATACTTTTAGTTTGCATAATGTTGAATCTAATCTAATATAAAGTCTTCCAGTTGATGGGAAGCAGCATGGAGGTTGACGTTTACAATTACTGTTGCCTCTCTGATGAATTCCCCTCAGATATAAACCAAGGGGAGGACACAGATAAGCTAAGCTCATCATTTAGCACTGCCCCCTTTTCTCTTGCCTGTTTAGACACAGTGCACATCCTGCCAAAATAAATATACAAAAGCTATGGAAGATCTGGGTAGGCATGTTCTTCCACAAAAACATCATATAGGGTTATGCATACAGTATATAGTGTCTTTGTGTGCAGGCCCAGTCTCATTTGTGTGTGTACACAGAGAACTGAACACCCAAAAATGTGAGCTATTTTTGTGCCCCCCATCAGAGGATGTGCGCACGTTAAGGTATATTTGAAGTCAGTTAATGAAGCGTGGTCAAATGAAGTTGCCGCCACACAAGTTTGACCCTGTTTCATTGGAGGCAGTGAGGCAGAAGAGAGCATGGGGTGGTAGCCTCTGACTTGGCTACAGTGGAACAAAGACAAGGGCAATGTATAGAAGCAAAGATTCCTCGTGTATTTGATCTGGGAGACTCTTATCTGCTTGAAACTGAGATCTTAGGATGTTTGTCAAGGGAGTGGAGGGGTAAAAGAAGCATTTGTGTTTGCTAAGCCTGGTTAACAGTTTTTTTGATTTGTTTGTGTGTGGGAGTTGCTTTGTTGGCTCCGATGTCAGTTTTTTGCGTGCCTTCCTCGCCTCTTTCTCTGTTTTCTCTTTGGCTCACTGTTGCTAATGTTCCCCTATCAATCCTTTTTTCCCTCTTTGAACCCAGTGCACTACCTCATGTGGGCCAGGCTACCAGATGCGAGCGGTGAAGTGTGTGGTTGGCTCTTATGGTGCTGTCATGGATGACACTGAATGTAATGCTGCCACCCGACCTACCGACACCCAGGTAAGGAGGGCATTATCTTCATTCCTCTCTTGCTTCTTTTCTCCCTATCTCTAACAACTTCCTTTAACTTCTCTCAGCTGCTCACAATCTCTTTATCTCTCCCTTGCTGTGAGAGCAGGAGTTCAGGCTGTGAGGAGGGAAGGAAGCAAGCATCCACGTTCATGCACACTGACACTCAAAACACACACAAACAGACAAATTTCATTTCCACCTGGTCTCAATAAAGCTATGTTGTCTGATCTAGTCTGGTCTAGAGGGAAAGACAGAGGGGGAGGTTATACCAGCCTCACTATCTCCACATAGAGACACGCAGCTCTCAAACAGAATCACCAAAAGAAAGCCCAAATGTTGCAGGAAGACCATACAGTGCTGTTCTTCAGAATATTCTTCTCTATCCTAAGTATATAAGAGACACTTAAATCTGGCAGAAGTCAAGTTTGACTTCTTTTTGACTTTAGATTGAATCTTGCCCATACCTCAGCTTCAAAACATCCCTTAGTTGTGACAGCTGTTCTTGGATACTTGACTACAGACCTAAATAAATTGTTATTCACAGAAATGTAACAAATAAAATGTATTTCACTGAAAAATCACAAGATACATTTAATGGATGTTCTTCATATGACGTAGTTGAAAAGTGATGCTACAGTTTCAAATATTTATTCTCCTTTACCTACTGGTAATGCAGACTGAGAAAGTCCAGTGTTTCACTCACTTAAGTTTAAATGTGGAATTATTTGTTTTGTATAAATCAGTTTGTGCACCTGTTTTTAATGTGTGCCACACACACACAGAGACACAGAAACCCCAAAGAAACCAATTTTGAGTTGAATGAGAGTTTGGTTTGGTCAGCGTGGGGCGTAAACCTGTTTCAGAGGGCTGAGCATGCAGAATCAGGATGAGGCCCCCCTCTAGTCGCACTGGCTCTTAATTCTGGTGCTTAAGCTGGCAGAGCCAGTGACTCTGAAGCAGTCACCTCACGTCATTGAGATTTTAACCAGCCAGCCATGAAGTGTGCCACCAGGCCGCCAGTCCCGCCACCAAGCAGAGCTTAGAAAAGGAGGGACAGATAGATAGATGCTTTGCTCAATACTTCCTCACAAAGACTGGATAAAGGCTAAACAGTTATGAACACTGCCTGGGACTATTATATAACTTATATAACAATACACACAAACTCACATAATGATTATCACAAAATCTGTCATATTTTATCAGTTTATACATGTAAAACGTAAGTCTGACAGGTAATGTGCATAGAGCTTCTTTAAACGCTGCCATGAGGACTATTTGCTTCCATTAGAAGGTGAAGTGTGGAATGTGGAGCCTGCTCAGAGCCTTTGCAACCTGATTAAGGCCCTCATTCCTAGAGACTGGGGGTCAGAGGGCACCAGAGGGCATGGGGGGGAAAAGAGGAAAGGGCGGAAGGTGAGGGACAAGGGGGTGGATTAGGGGTGGAGTTTACAACCACGCCAGCATGGGCATTGGAGCCCTGAATACCACTCCACTATGACCTGTTATGACAGGGATCAAGGCTTTATGCTGAGTGGCTTACTGCCACAATCCATAGTTTGAACTGATGGGTGGGGGCCCTGTTAATGTTGTTTTGGGAAGGTGGAGGGAAAGGGTTGATGGGAAACACAACTACTCTCAAAAGTAGTGGTGGAGGAATATAGTTAAACTGGTTAATGACTGGCCCATGTAAGAAGAGCTATCTCTGATATTTGTGGTATTTTGTGGTCAGGGACAGATGTTGTTACAGTATATTCATTTTGTTAATCACTGCATGAATGGGTGTATGTGTCCTCCCTTCCACAGGACTGTGAACTGGCCCAGTGTCCCAGCAGCCACCCTGTTCCCCCAGGGACTAAAGTCCCCTCCCACCAGGGCCACAAAACCCAGTGGCGCTTTGGTTCCTGGACCCAGGTTGGTTGTCCTGCCACATCTTCAATCCATTTGTCTTTTTGTTGGTTTCCAGCTTCTTAACCTTTCTTTTCTGCACTACAGTGTAGTGCCAGCTGTGGCAAAGGGACGCGGATGCGCTACGTGAGTTGCCGTGACAACCAGGGTGGAGTGGCAGAGGAGTCGGCGTGCGCCCACCTACCAAAACCCCCTGCCAGAGAAGTGTGCTCAGTAGCGGCCTGCGGACAGTGGAAAGTGCTGGAATGGACAGTGGTAATAAATGCAATGGTTGTCATCATATATTCAGTTGTATCTGACACTGTTTTCATAAATCATCTTAATATTACAATGTTAAGCAGCTGCACATATATTTATATAAACCAGTGTTGTAGAGGACAGTTTCAAATAAGTGGACATTTCGAAAAGAGTTTCCTGTTGAATCAATGAGCATGTTCTATCAGAACTGGGTGTAACTATACTGACAGACAGCACTTCTGATTAACGACTGTGTGTTGTTTTCTTTTTTGCAAAGTTTATTTATGTCTGTATACATTATTTTGCACCTACACTGACAATTGGTGTCTGCACACACTATGCAGATGTTTGTGTGAGATAAGATGTGGAGACAGGGTGGCAACTGTGTATTGAGGAGGAGGGCTGGGATGAGGCTAGAGAAGGAGTGTGTGTGTGTGTGTGTGTGTGTGTGTGTGTGAGAGAGAGAGAGACATAGACAGACAGAGAGATAGAGAGAGACAGAGAAACAGAGACAGACGTATTCTAGAGACAGAGCTGGGAGATGCTAGGGGCTGCAGTGAGGGGCTCCACTCTTGTTTACAGATGTTTCTCATCAGAGTCCTGGTGATACAGCATAGCCAAACTGCAGGTCTGCTCACCATACACACACACACATACACACAAATGCATGCACACACGTACCACCAAGCCAAAGGCGCTCATTAACCTCCTGAAAAGGAAATAGTTCATCCCAAGGCCAAAAAAGATTTCAGAGGCCTATCCCAGCAACGCACACACACACACACACACACACACACGCTAGATTTACTAACCCAAAGCAATATGGCCTCCTTTATTTGCAGTGACAGAACACTCCAGTATGACAGAGTTTTGTTATTGTTCTCAGGGCCTGTACAGCCTCTACTATGTTATTGAAAAGCTTAATTTATTATCACATCATATACATCGACTTACCTTCTTACAGTATCTAAAATCATGTGAAGTCCATAACATTGTGACAGAGCAGTGTAAACATCTGGACAATGTGATCCCAGGTGAGGTTTTTAGAGTAGACGGCTGTTGCATGAGTATTATAGATCACCTTATGCAAAACAAAAAGTGGACTCTGTTATGGAGGAGTCAGACACCATTAGTGCTTCGCAGAAGACATTTGGAAGATATTAATTTACTTACTCAATCCCTTGGAGAGCAGAATTTACAGGATGACTATTAATCATGGTAATCGTATCACCACAGAGTTGTTATAGTAATCCATGTCCAATCGCCAGTTCTGATAAACCATGTTGAGCCTTTTGTACCAATAGCAAGTTGATATAAATGGCAAATTTTTTCCAGGACGTTGCCTCACACCGTGTAATAATGACTCTTTCTTCAAATGTGTGTTTGTTTACATCTAGATGCATGTGAGCAAATGCATGTATACTCATGACTGATCTCTTTATCCACTGTATGTGTGTGTTGCAGTGCTCAGTAACCTGTGGCCAGGGGAAGACGACACGGCAGGTACTGTGCGTCAACTTCAGTGACCAAGAAGTGAATACTAGTGAGTGTGACCCAGACGATCGTCCTACCACAGAGCAGGACTGTGCTATGTCTCAATGCCCGTCCCGCTCCAGTGAGTCCAGACCTTTCCCGTCCTCACCAAACACCAGCACCAGGAACAACCTTCCACGTAGCCAATCCCACCAATGGCGGACTGGACCCTGGGGCGCGGTGAGGCATCTTACACACAGCATTATCACTGTGATGCACCAATGTAAATTAGTCCAGCAATTTCGTCTAACAGTTTGTAAACCAGTTATTTTCTCTCTGCAATGCGTTTTGTAACCTGACGCAGACTTTCCCAAACGCTCATGAAGTGAGGCTCAGTTCTCCAGACCCCATGCTCTTTTTAAGATAAGGCCGTAGCCATTGTGATGTAACAGCACAGGATAGCGTGACCTGAGAGCCATAGGCTGTCCCTCACATGGATATCCTTCTCTGTATTGTTCAGCTGCTTTTTAAAAACTGAGTTTAAACTGGGATAATCTCTGTTTAAAAATAACTTTGACCTTTAAATAATTCTGGGATGTTATTAAAGCTATTTCTGGTGATTCTTCCTTCCTTTGGATGTGTACTTTAATATAGCAGCAGAGATGGTCAGTCATTTTACACAAAGAGACACTGATTCAATACTTTGCATCTGGGAGTTTTACTTTGGTGTGTGTTTTGCGTCATCAAATCTAAATGAAATGTAACATTAACACATATACACTGAGCATTTGTTTGTGAGAACTATCTATTTGCCTGTGTGAACTCTTCTCTCTCTGTAACAACAGTGCTCCAGCACATGTGCAGGAGGTTTCCAGCGGCGCGTAGTAGTGTGCCAGGATGAGAATGGGTACCCTGCCAACAGCTGTGAGGATCGCAGCCAGCCCAACGAGCAACGATCCTGTGAATCAGGGCCATGTCCACAGTGGATCTATGGCAACTGGGGGGAGGTAAGACTGACACCACTTTACTGCTGTTTACTTCAGATTACAGCTTACCATGGCTCCTGAACAGATAACCGGTCTAGCTTAGAGAGATAATTGTAAACTCTGGGAATCTCATTTGTGTTTGAATAATGACTTTGACTGATGCAGAAGTTGCTTAGTGTGGAGATTTAAAAAGGCTCACATTCCCCATGCTTCACACAAGATAGATCTATTTTCACGTGAAACAATGGCCCTACATTTTATCTTCACACTCAAAAACCTTATCCCCATACCCATTTGTAAAACAAAACTTCTCCTCCTGCTGTCTTCAGTGCACCAAGCCGTGTGGAGGAGGGATAAAGACGAGGCTGGTGGTGTGTCAGCGTCCAAACGGCGAGCGTTTTAATGATCTGAGCTGCGAGATCCATGACAAGCCACCAGATCGTGAGCAGTGCAATACTCAGCCGTGCCCGTCTAGCCCCCATTGGAGTACAGACCCATGGAGCTCGGTACGCTCATAAAAAATACTCTATACCTTGTTTTTCAACCTCACATTTTTTTCAAATACCTGTAGTCTTACTCTTTCAACAGTCTTAAAAGGGCAGGATGACTATGGTGCGTTTGCACTGGAGAAATTACACTACCGCTTCTCTGCTTTTAACCCCCTCCACTTCCTGCTCCTTCTTTGGTGTCTTCGATTGGTCAACATTTCCTCAAGAAATTCAGAAATTAAATTTCTGTTGCACTTAAATGGCAAAGATACGCTCACTTGCAATATGCCAAAAAAAGTACAACATCACAATACTTCATTGACAGCTGTGACCAATATTTTTTTGTCAGTCCTAGTTACCATAGAACTGTTGTGGAGCCTTGTATTAGTATTTGAAAAATTCAGGATCACTTTGTATCACAATCAAAGTTAGTTTTGTAAAATATTGTTTTTAAAGATAATTTATTAAGATATTTTTCCTTTTTATCTTTTGTATATAGCATTAACTTTAAGAAGTGATTTATTTTGTGTCTTAGCTCTTTGTATTAGCACATTTATCCAATAGATGTTCATATGCAAATACTGTTGAATGTTTTTGTATATCAGGAATATACAGTAAGATGCCCTGTTCTTTTATTATAAAGAATGGCCCACAATCTACAAATATGCGGTGCTACACACTATAGTTGCACCAACGTACATAGGACTGTATTTGGGATGTGTACTATATATACATCTTTGTACTATATACATCTTTGGCTATTGTATCAAGAATTCAATTTGTCTCAAGGCACATGTGGTTTTATAGAGAAGTTTCTAATCTTATTTAGACACTTTATTTTACAGTTTATGTATTTACCCTCTGCTGTTGAACCAACAGTTCCAACACCAACACTCAAGCATGAATATGTGGTATCAAAAGTTCCTGAAACGTCCAGTATCAGTAGTAAACACCAGCAGCTGTACTAACACTGTAAAATAAAGTGTCTCACCGAGTTTGTGGTAATTAGAACTAATAGCCATTGTATTCCAGTTTGGCAGAGGGTTTTGACCCAGATTTCCTTAGTGTGGCCAAAACAATAGGTTTAAAACTCTCTGCTCCAAAGGTGCTTGATATGAGTGTATTTATAATGTGTTAGTAAATGTTTTCTTTGTACAGCAAGTACTTGGAGATGCTTAATATGCTATGCTCAACAATACCTCACTTGGAATAAAACACAACTCAACTAGCCATTAAACTATGATAACCTACACTACAGTGGTGCTTTGGCCACACAAGGGAGATATAAGATATAAATATCACCAATGAACCATCACATCTTTGGTTGTTTGAGTGTTTATTGTGGCACATTGCTTTTTGGTGCTGCCTCTTCTGTACTTTTGATTTCTTTCCAGTTAGTGGATTGATCTGACTGATCAGCTAAATGCAAAGTGTTTTACAGATTTGATGAAATTATGTTGAATTGTCTTTGAATGTCCATCAAACAACTTGCTCAACCTTTAAGCGAATGGGCTGTTAAAATGTTGTACTTTTAACACGTGATACCTGTGACCACAGGGGTGACCACATAGTGTTTTGTATCCAGAGCTCTTACTCTGAGCCAACCTAATGTGTCTACCTCAGTCTCTGTTTTGATTGCCCCCCTGCCGTATCTTTCTCTCCCTTGCACTGGAGGGGTTTTGGCTGGCTAAGATTAAGCATGAGTTGTTGAGACTACCCATCGCAGATGATGGCCCTAAACACAGATTCATGGTGTGTCATCTGCCATCTTGTAATGCTAACATCCTGCTGAAGAAAGTGAAAACTGATCCAGAATCTGTGGTTAGGGGCAACTTTTGCCTGCAGCCCACCCAGTTGACTCTTCCTGGTTAAAAATGTCTGTATAGACATCACACCTTATTTTAAGGGCCTGTTAACACAGCAGTCCAGGCATTTTTTTTACCACACATGATTTGCTACTGAGAAGTATTGCTCATAATGACTCCCACATGTGTGATTGTAAGGCAGTGTAACAATCAAATGAATCAGTGAAAGTAGAACACAGTATTAACACAGCACATCCTATTGTTCCTGTTTAGTTTTTCTAAGTCTTAGCAGTTTGACTTCTTGTGGTCAACTTCTTGGTTCGAATAGCAGTACAGATCAAACACCATATCAACAGGCTCTTGAAATAAGTATATTGTATGTCTCTTATTCACACATGGCAGTATTAGTCTGTGTTTCAAGAAGATTTCTGTACATTTATGTAATTACTTGTATTTATTGTTACTTCATTATAATGTTATGTCAATATTTAATTTTTTATGGATTTATTGGATTTCTGTTCATTTCCAGAAAAGGTTACGATTAAAGTGAAGTAGAGGTACTGTCAAAGGCTTTTTTCATTCTTATGTAAACAAAACATTCTGGCAGTGGCCCTTTTAGATTAAGACCTGCAACATACAGCGTAATTCTCCCCGGTTTACAGTGTAATCTTTTGTATGGTTTAACAGTAGAGTATGTAACAATACACACATGTAAGTGTAAGGGAACAACATGTGCCGTTAGGGAATAACAATCTGGAAATTTAAAAATAATTGATACTGTAGGTATTTTTTTACTAACGTGTGTGTATTCTAATATTACATTATGATAACAACAAAGCTGGAAGTTTGGGAGGAAATAGGGTCATGAGTTCTGTAGCACTTTATAAATGTGCAGTTATTTATTTCAAATTTTAGCATATACTACAAACTACATAGTCAGAATGTCACTTCTAATGGTAAACTAACTTCAAACAATTTATACTTTGATCCAAAAGTGAGCAGACATGATGTCAAAACATAGCTTCCCTCAACGCACTCCACACAGTTAGTTCAAGAAATACACAATAAATTTGGAAGAGGTACGCTTATGTTGTGGGCCATAATCCAAAGTGTTACCAACTGTTTTTTCACGTGCAATGAGCAGGTGAAAATCCCTTCAAATTAACAACTTGCTGGTAACTTACACAGACTGGTTGTTCAACATAGTCAGAAACAGAAAACCGAGTTAACTGATGCAAGTACCAACCTCTAACAACAATCATTACGCCAATAGCCTCACTGTTGCTGCTAGGCCCTATATTGAAATGTTGAACTCAAGATGACCAACTCTCGCTTTTTGGCAATTACAGTGTGTCAGTGTGAAGACAGAAGACAGTGTGACTTCTGCTCAAGATTTAAAGATAGGCCTAGCAAATAACTTATAAACCAGTCCTCCCCACAAGCCTATTTGATGGGGTGAATGAAAACCCTCAAATCACTGAGCAATATCAGTGTTATGTTGTGTGGTCATGGCCTCTGCTGACCTCTTTGAGCGATCACACTTTTACCGTCTGTTTCAGGAGTTCAAAGCTCTTTCCATTAAGGTAAATGTTTGTCCTGCATGACAGTGCCTCAGTATACCTTCCATTTCATTTACTGTGTTCATTAATGCCTGCCCCGGCCTTTTCTGCGACACCTGGTGACGCGTGCTCAACTATGAAGTTGCGGCCGCCCTTTGCCCCATTCTGTCAGGCCCCTCTAGTCTAATGTGGGTTGATGACAGTGTATGTGGGGGCCAGTGACTCAAATGATGGGGGGTGGCCACATCATCAAGACAATGTAGTGGTGTTGGCGGGTCAAGGGTCATGTTTGATCTGCGCAGGGGCCCCTTCCGATCCCATCAGCACAGACAGACTTCTGGGAAATTGCTGTGAAAAAAAAAAACGTAACCGAGTTGAATATGATTCCCAAACACTATGCTGCCATTGAACAGTGGTGTGTTTAAGAGGGTTTCATTTCACAAGGTGCTGACTGATGCTTTGCCTGTCTGGACTTTCACTAAAGTTGTATGATTTGAATTATGAATATTGTATCTTCAGTTAAATGGATTGTAATCACCCTTGTAATCAGTCCATTCAAACTGATTAGGCTGGTGTCTGCCACTGTTGGAATTCCATGTAGCATTATGCTAAGTGGACTGCGCTTATATACGTATGTAGCGCTTTTCTAACTTAACAGACAAAGCACTTATTTCACAATTTGCTTCTCATTCACAAACACACTCACACACTGATGGCTGGCCTGCCCATCCGGAGCAACTTAGTTCAGTATCTTGCCCAAGGACTCTTCGATATGTGGACAGGAGGAGCCGGGGATCGAACCGCCAATTTCGTGATTAGTGGACGGCCCGCTCCACCTCCTGCAAATAAAAGTGATGCAAAGAAAATCGAGTGTGTGAGCAGTGATGTTTGTATTGGTGAACTGCTCTGGATAATTATGAAACCTCAGAGAACTCTTGTGGGCAAAGTTAATGAACCCTGCATGAGGAGGGGTGTTCATGTACTGATAAAACACGTGACCCATTTCTACTGACACTCAATGTATTCTGAGGGCAATTCAGCACAGTACAACAGGAAAATCATTGTAAAAACTATATAAAACTATAAATGTTTTCCTTTTTATGATTTGAACCTTTACTGAAAAGTCCAGCTTCTCTTGTACTGACCCACCAACTCTCCTCACTTCACAAAAGCAATGCGTTACCATGTCTTGTGTTCATGTCAGGTAATAACATTATTAATATGGTGGTGTTTCATATTAGGAGAACTGTCAGTGACTCATTATATCAACCATGAAGTCAGTCTTTGTGCTGCGATTCATCATTAGAAGTGCTATTACAAAGACACATAAGCCACACAGTCATTTTTTTTTTACGCAACAAAATTCACACAAGAATCACACAATGTTCATGAGTCATTTTCTTTATTTCTTGGCAAAAAACAAAAATGAATCATAATTGTTTTGTCTTTATTGATTGAACAAATGGACAATCCACTGACCATCACTAACAACGAGTTGTTCCAATAAATCTAGCGCATTACAAATCAAATTAGAATGTGAGGGTTGCCCGCATTTACAAATTGAATAAGCATTTCATTAGCCCCTCCTTTCAAGAGCCCCCATACCCTTCCTCCCCCCCTGAATGAGGTGAGAGGTCACGGCATGTTTCTGTCTACTACAGTCCCTTGCTGGTCAGGACAGCATCACACGCTGGGCCCTGTACTCATTCAACTCTGAGCCTGTCGCTTCTCATCCATCCCCACATGCAACGCCCCCTTTGATTATTCGAGCACAGGCCAGCCCTTCTCCACTCCCTCCTGTGTGTGTGTGTGTGTGTCTGCCTGTCACACTGAGTTAGACTTCAGTAACTCGGTGAACCCGGACGTGAAACAAACTGCTGCCGGGGGGGCACAGGCACGCTTTGCCATTGGACTTGCTACCCATGTGGAACTGTGTCATATCACCGTTTTTTTTTGTTTTTGCCAAATAAGGTCTGAAACATGATCGACATTAAATAAATTTTACTTCAATTATTGCTGTGCTGTCATCCTTTTTTTTTGCTCTGTAGATTCAGATTTACTTGACATTCAACATATGATGTGCATTGTGAATCCCAATCATGCTGTTTGACTCGAATAATGCAGACCAACTCATCTGAATTCCATTGGTTTGAAGTGTGTACTTTTTTTACATTTACAGTTTTAACACAAAACATACCTTTGATTGCAATTTAACACCTTCTGTCCCTTGACATTTTGCAGTGCTCTGCCTCCTGTGGGAGAGGTTTCAAGTCCCGTAACGTGAGCTGTGTGACCGGGTCAGGGCGCCCTGTCCCAGAGGAAAACTGCCAGCCTCTGTCTCCGAAACCTAGCAAGCAGAGGCGCTGCCGAGGTGGACGATGTCCCAAGTGGAAGACTGGCAGCTGGGGAGAGGTAGGACTCTTTGACCTTGCTATAAAACACTCCTCTGCCATGCTTGTTCTCACGCTGCCAACATTTTTTTCTCTTTTTCCACTTTAATACTTACCAGCTTGCTGGCAAGTATGTGTGAAAACATCTGCAGCTAAACCTGTCTGTATTTATGCACCATGCCAGGCAGGCCACTAACTAAGGAAGGCAGAGTGCTTTTACACATAACATGGTGGTTTGCCGGCTTGCAGCACAGGCCAGGGGCGGCAGCTAACAGGGGATTTGGGGTAGTGTATGCAGGAGCTGTGACTTCCCAGTACAGTAAGTATGACTGCAGGATGGATGTGCAGCCCTCTCTTTGATCTAAGCTGGACGGATGTTAAGTCCAGCCAATGTAAATCTACCCCTCTCGTCTCTATATTATCTCTTCCTCTGGCCCTCACTTTTCTCTCCTCTCTGTCCCTTTCATCGTCCTTCTCACTGTTGCTCTTCCCTCCGCTGTTGATCACTTTTTCTTTCAATCCCTCTCTCTCTCTTTCACTTTCATCCTCTCTCTGTCTTCTGCTTCCCCAATGGGAACCACATGTTAGTCTTCTCTTTGAATGCCCCACAAAAGAGGCAACCCACTAATGTCATCATGCCAGATACACTTACAGCATGCACCTGGGCAGCTGGAGAGTCTGTCGCTTTTTCTTTCCCTCCCTTTACTCTCTCTGTTTATCTTTTTTTCTCACGTCTTCCTCTTTCTCTGAATTCACCCCACTGGCCGGCCAAGAGTCCAAGCACAGAGCCACATCTGTGCTCCATACGTCAGAGAGGATGTGCATCTGCTCTCAACAGCTGTGGAGCAGGACACATGCCAGAAGAAAATGATACTCGCCCCAAGTGTCTTTGGTCAAGTACAGCCTGATTACCCATGGTGCAGCAGGCTTCCTAGTGGTTCAACTGCTATAACGGCATGGCAGATAATACACAATGAAATATCTAATGTTATGTCACATATCAATGGACATTAACATATCTGTAACACACTAATTTGTAAGTATAAATTCATGTGGAAATCTTAAGCTCCTGTAACTGTAGAACCCATCCAATTATCTGATGTCATCTCAGCTTGATCATCTGGATATGTTTATCACTGCTCCTTTAACCTGCAAAAATATGAGCAGATATGATAGTGGTCTCAGTCTCTCCCTCACATACCCAAACAGAGACTCAAACATTGTATCTGTCCTCCACTTAATCTCTCTAATAATATACCCCAGAAATCCACTCACTTCAAGTCTACAGAGATTAGTATGTATGATTATATAATTCAGTAGTATTACATTAACATCAGTTTAGTGCAGGTTGTTCAGAATCATCAACATCTGTCTGAAAGGAGAAAAGACACAAGATAGTTACTATTTAATATTGCCGCTAAAAGCAAGCAATATGTTTATATGTATACAAATACATTGCTTATATAGTGTGATTGTTTGGCAGAAAACAAAACATATTCTTCACCCTGCTCTCATTCTTTGTGTTTACTGTAGAAATGTGTTCTGTACTATAATAGAAGATGCTTTACATAACTGCAACCAATACTACTAATGTTTTCTTAAGGAAATGTGAAGAAATTCAAGTTGGAGCCTGGAAAGTGGATGGTTTTGTGAAAGCTACAGCAGTGTTTTTCATTAAACATTACATACTTCCTTAATAATAACACTTAATATTACACCAAGCCCTGTGTGTAATGCATTTATATCGTTAAGAGAACAGTTGAAATGCCAATGATTAATACTTTCGTTAGTGAATAAAATAAAATAAAAATATGCATTTACATTTAATTCCATGTTAACCACATTAGACAGAATGTGAGCATAATTACTTCAGTCAAAAAAATGAAGGGACACAAAGTGACTCCTAGAACACAAATCAATAACCACCACAATAAATTACAATAAAATACAACTGTTAAAGTATATGTTAGATTTAGTCAAGTATATGCCATTAAATAAAGGCTATCGCCAATTTTCATACCACATACAAATAAAGCAAGCAAACAAAGTTAGGCTAGAAGGCTATATATATAAAACGGAATTGAATAGAAGCCTTAAAGCTTATCGCGAAAGTAATATAACAGGAATGTAGGTGATTAGATATTAAATAAAACATCTAACTTAAATGGAATAATAAAGGCTAAATAAACGTTTTTAAAGTTCTTGCCTGTCCTGCTTTCAGTGTTCAGCATCGTGTGGCGACGGGATTCAGCGACGGGAGGTGTTCTGCCAGGCTGGAGACCGACGGAGCCCGCAGGAGAGCGACTGCTCCCAGCGCTCCAGACCGGCGTCCAGCCAGAGCTGCCGGGTCTCTGAGTGCCCCTTTCGGTACCGGTGGAGAGAAGGAGACTGGCAGACGGTAAGTTGCGGGAGAACGGAATGCCATTTATAGAAAAGCATTGCAACCTGTGTGCTGCAACAAGTAGTTTCACCACTCTATCTGGCTCTAACCGGGCGAGGATGAATCTGCTCTGTCATATTTAGTGAAGTGTGAGTGATCAGAGGCCAGAGGCGAGGCGAGGGGAGGGGTGGGGAGGAGGAGGAGGAGGAGGAGGAGGCGGCGAGCTGCTGCCTGGCCCTGATGAAAATCTGATCAACTATGGAGCCAGAACAGTGACAGCGGAATTTGGTATCGAAAAGAAAGCCCGAACTTCATATATATTTTTTGTTTTTTAATGACAGTTTCTTTTTACGCTTTTGCTTTTTGTTTTATGATGCCAGTTTTTTTTTATGACATCAGTTTTTTCATGACTTCACCTGAACTCCCAAACTGCAGCTGTCTGTTTGTCTCTGTCGCTGTTGGGTCTCGTTCAACCATGGATACAAGCTAACGTTAGAAAGTCGTGTGTTAGCAAAGGTTAGCGCTCATTCCAGCAGAATTTTGCCAGACCAGCATAACGTCAGTTAAATGTAACCCAGCCTGGTTCTGTGTGAGCAATAGTGATGGGTCGTTTGCGAACGATTCGTTTTATTTGAACGAATCTTTGAAGTGAACGAAACGAACTGATTCCTCCAGCAAAATGTCGCCGCCTTCCGCCTACAAAGAAGCTTTTGGCCTAAAGAACTTTATGTAGGCTAGCTGAGTAGAAATAAAATATAGTGAGAGATACGTTATGAATTCCGATTCTTGTTTCAATATAATGCCCAAATATAAAGTCTTTAGAAAATAACCTTTTTAAGGACATAAAAGGTGTCGCAAGTTTATTATCGGGTGAGGGCGCATCCATGTTTGTTTACATTGTTGACATCTGTCAACCCATTACCTGCCGAGTACAACATGTCGTTCGCGAACCGGTGAACAATTCAGTGAACAAATCTTTTAAGTGAATTGAATCGAAGGATTTGTGTCCCTGAAGGGAATCAAAATTACCAACTACTATTCATATGCCACCTGCAGGCCACCCACCACCAGATAAACCATTTGATCATTTTATGATGGATTTCCTTCAGCTGTCACTATGTAAAGGGAAGAAATATTGCCTTGTGATTGATGATATGTTCAGTAAATGGGATGAAGTGTTTCCATCCCCAAAACAGGATGCAAAGGCTCATTTGACAGAAATGATTCAATGATGGGGAAAACCAAGTGCTGATAATGGAGCAGCCTTTGTGAATGAAGCCTTACAGGACGTTACACATTATTTGGATTTTGACATATGCCTGCCATTGCAAGGCCATCGCAGAGCCAATCAATGACTTCCACAAGGACACCCATTCCCCACACAAGCTAGCCACAGCCCAAGAGGCATTAGGTGGCCGACAACCACAACATGCCTATGTTCTACAAAATCAGCAGAAGCAGAAATAATTCTATTGGTCAATTAATAATGTTTGCTTTAAATGTATTTATTTGTTGATGTCATGATAAAATTGAACATAGAATGGCCACAAAAGGTACATATAACCACATCTGACCACTGCTTCCAGCATGCCTCTGCCTCCATGACTTTCTCTGCTGCCTGCATTGTGACCACATCATTGTTTTACCTTAAGAACAATGACTGATGACCTAATTAATTTGATACACTGACTGCTGCTTGCATTACTACTTTTATTTAATTTAATGTAATCATGCTGTTTGGTTAGTTATATAGTAAGTGTATAAAGAACAGTGTACAGTAGAAACAGTTAACTGAAAGGTTAGCTATTACCTTATCTACTAACCTAACGTTACCTATTTTGGTAGCTAGTAACTTACCGTTTGAAAATAACGTACATGTCCTTCTGGTGGTCGTGTTTTCTAAGCTTTTTAGGTAGTGTTACTTCCTCCATTTGCTCACCTGCACTGACTGACCAAATTAAAAAGAACCGTCAGATTACCATCACAGCACAGAACTACTTAAGGTGATCCGATTCTGAGCTTCATTAGTGAACACTGATAGCAACAACATGCTAACGGTGTCAATCAAACAAGCGCGAGTTGTGTGCGCTTGCATGGGAGCTACCAAGTGTACATTTGAAAGGGTGGGGTCACAAACTTGTGTTTTCCATAACAAACACAAATAAATTGAATATAAACAGGAAATAACAGGAAACAGATTTGTTGACAGGGTTTATAAAAAGAGGAGATATTTAACACAGTTTCTACTGGATGCTGGGGGGACGGATTAGTAGTTTCTCAGTATTGGGGGTCACGACCCCCCCCCTCCGAAATAATGCGTGGTTACGCCCTAGGGTGGAAGGACTGGCAGAGTGGAATGGTCAAAATCCCTATCTAATTATTTAGATCATTAGTTTGTGGTTAGTCATTACTCGCGCTTGTTAGGAGTCCATGGGCTGACTTAGCAACAACACTGTTATGAAAGGTCACAGCAGCTCCGTGGCCAAATGTGGTTTCTGAGCCTAAAGCAGAAGCCGTGGATGTTTCTAACCTCTGCTGCCCGATGCTCGAAATGTCAAAGAACAACAGCGACTCAAACAAATTCAACCAATCTCACATGATTCCTGTTGTGTAACAACAAAAGTGTCAATGTGGCATACACAAAACTGTGGCTGATTGTTCGGTGTAAGTTAATTGTTGTAGTTAAAGATAAACCGGTGTTCTTGTTTGTGATTTTAGTAGTTTTTTTCCCAGTTTGCTACTTGGTAACTACGCTATGTAAAGCCTGTCGTCATGTCACACTAGTCATGGACACTTGAACCGGAGGAACAAGCCCATAAGACGAAGCTGCTAAGGGGATCGACTCACCTGGTGAGTATAAATTGGCCAATTCTCGGGCACCGGCGTGTTGTGGACCCCATCTGGCCGTACCCCGACCCGGTCCCTGCTGCTCTGGGTTCTGTGTCTCCACTCCACAGTCGTTCTCGTTAACCATTCTCGCCATTTCTCCGCTGTGGGCCCAGCCCCTTCAATCTCTCTACTCACAGTCAGGAACCAACGGAATCATCAACTTCTCAGCCCACAGACAGCGTAATGTTTTCAACCAATCAAGTGCAAGTCGTTGAGCGCAGTAGCCAATCACCGGGCGGAAAAATGTTCCATACTCTGCCGAATGACCAATGCGGGTTGCGTGGGGAAAGACTGCATTTCCTGACCCCACCCGTCCTGTCTAGTGCCTGCTCTGCTCTCAGCCCTCTGCTGGATGTACAGTAGATGGAGCTCTCTGTGTGTAAACCCGATTTGAAACGCCTAAACTATCTGTCACCCGTCAGATTATGTTAGGCTACAGCTTCAACTATGGAAAGACAGAAAGGTTGACAACATATAGTCAGGCGAGGAGGTGTTAACAGCAGTAAAGTTTGTGGAAAAAGTAGTGAGACCTGGCGAATTATGTAACTTTTAAAATAAGAATTAAAACAATTTAAAAATTGAATTTATAAGCATTGAAGCTGGTTTTATTGCTACAGCCACGCTTGGTGTAGTGCAGTTGTTTACGGTGGCTAATGTTAGCTAACTTTAAGCTAAGTTAACTGACATTCAGTTGGTTAGCCTTATGATTCTCCTATACTTCTGTCATTGTTACCCTGCATTTTAGCATTTAGCATTTTCCCCCTAACTGCTATTTGTTGCCACAGCTGCTGCTGTATAACAAAAGTTGAATAAAACTAGTTGAATAACCTAACATATAACCCTAACCCTCACTTTAAGCCAAATTAGTAATATATCAATGTAAAACTACCCTGATTACAGGTAGACTAATCTACTAAACTCATAATTATACTATGTTTTATCAGCTAAATGTATACAAAAGTATCATTAGGCTGAATGGCCCCTGTGTTATATACTGCATTATAGGTTATTATAACTTTACATTAGCATTAGCAATACCCAGAGCAGCATTTTAATGGACTAAATGGGGAGGATTTCAAAGTAACAATAGCTGTTAAATATAATGGAGTTAAAATAATAGTAACCAGCAGTACTTGCGTATATGTACTCACTTTCCACCACAGATTGATACTGAAAGTTGTCTCTCATTTATTTCCCTGGCTTTTAACAATGCATTTTATTGCTAAGCTTATTAGGAAAGATATGAATCTGCAAAGTAACCAGTAATTATAGCTGCCAAATAAATGTAGTGGAGTGTAATATTTCCATCTATACTTTAAAATTATACTCCACATGATTTTTTAAGTCAATTGTACTTTGTCCTCCAGTACATTTATGTTACTTTTAAGTTTACTTAACCACACAAAAGTTAATAAAGTAGACCTAGTTTTACCAAACAGGCAGGCAGCTGACCCCCAGTGGTCACAAAAGTTGCAGGTTCACAATATGTCGTTTGCTTTAGCTTATTTGATTAATTGCACATTTGTTAGGGAATGCTCCAGAATATTACAATAGCAACTAATGTAGTTGTTTGCATTATTAACTAATCGTATGGCCTGGTTTTATAGAGGGACCAGATCAGAATGTAGTTTTAAGATTGTTTATTGTAAAGAAAACCTGGGGTCAGGTGGTGTTATCCCAGTGTCCCGGTTGAGTTTCTGAGCATAATGAAGCTGACATGTGTCATCTGCTTTGTCACTTTACTTGAACCTTGGAGGTATCAGGGCACATACACAACAGACTGGGAGTGGGTCAGTAGGGGCCCAACATCAAATGTTTGTCCAAGGCCTCCGAACATGTTTATACGGCACTGCGTGTGTCCTATGGGGTCAACAGTTGTGCAGTCAACAGCAGATAGCAGTTAATCCAAACAAAAATGGGGGGGAAATGCAGCAATAAAGTCACTAATGAATCACAGAATAAACTGTAACACCTGTGCATGAGCATGCGGGGATCATACTTGGTAAAAAAGAAGAGTGAATATTTCTGAAGAAATGTTTTGAAGACATTCCCAAACAGAAACGTGTTTTTGGCTGCACCCCAGTGAAACAGTTTATGGAGAGATACACGTGTTGTAAACATTTACTTTAACCCTGTTGCTGTATGTTTCTTTATGCACATTCTAGCACCTCGCCACAAGATGGCAGTGAGACCTCACATTAAATCCACATCGCTCACTCTGATCACAACTTGTACTGCATATCACAAGAGCTGAGAGGCAAGTTGTGAACAGTGAACATTACACGTACTGAGCATGTGTATATGATACTTGTTTGGCACCTGAGCCACGTCACTATGTCCGGTTATTATCACTTGTTTGTCGTCCGTTTGTTATTACATGTAATGCCCTAAGAGCAAAACTACGATGCTACGTGAGATATTTCTAGAAAGGTCTATTGAGAACACGCTGAACCGTTTCAGACATAAACCAGGCTGACTAAATTTCTCATAACACCCACCCTGACCCTCATACAGTATTGGAGTGGATGCATCATCACACATCAAAATACACAGTCTGGTTTAAACTAGTCTGTGATTGTTGTGGGGAAACATCTGTCTGGGGATGTGTCCAGGGCTGCACTGATCAGCGTCTAGTTGTGAGATGATTACGCACGAACTGAGTGGGATTTTTTTTTTTTATTGTCGACTTGAGATGTGTTGACTGTAGATGGCGTAAATGTCATCAAACGGTTAAATGTGGCCCAGGATATTCACCGCATATTGTTATGACAGATGTCGATGTACTGACTGTTGTTGGCTTGTTTTTATTTCAGTTTTATTGTCTCAGATTATAGATTCATAAAAACCAATAAGGTTGCATTTATCCTCTTTAATCTGCTGCGGCAACCCAAAGTCTACGCCACAACTAACTGACACACACACACACACACACACACACACACACACACACACAAGAACAGATGAAGTGTTTTTTATTATAATGTTTAAATACAAATATTTGAGTGCGGTGAAGTTCCTCTTAAAGCAGCACAGGTTGTCGGGTCGGCTCATCGCTGCGTCACACACCTGCCCAGCTAAACCCCGCCCCCCTCGTAATAAAACCCCCCGAGACAGGAAGACCTGTCAATTCCTCCACGATCCATGCGCGCTGCCTCTTCAAAGTAGTATCGCTGAATGTTGTCACAGGCTGTGGCACACTGGGATTTAAACTCGCAACATTCCGACACTTGAGCCATTTCACAACTGAGGCAACTGAACCAAAACCACTGTGGGCGTCTGATCTCAGCCCTCCATGCTCCTGCAATCCGGCGGGTGTTAAGATCCATGGAAGTGGCCGGATTCTACGACGAGGGCAGCTTTGCTATCCACAGTAGAGACAGCATTATCAGTCCCATCAGCGGCGGCTCGTATTGGAGGGTCGGCGACTCGATGACGGAGGTGGGCATTGAAGAGCGGGAGAGAGCGATAGACTTCAGCGTTTACCTGGATTCAGCTTTGCACTGTCCGCAGCAGCAGCAGCAGCAGGGGGACGTTTTCTCCGACTTCTTGGCGGAGAGCAACAAGATCAAGAGAGTTCACGGTTTACAGAACTACAAGAACTACTCGCTGCTGAACGAGCTTGAGACGAGTCAGTGCGACAACTTGAGGGACCCCAGGGAGCCCTACGCGCTGGGTTACACTGAGCTGCAGGAGACCCGCGTGGATAGCGTGCTCAGCCCTGAACTCGTCGGGAGCCGCTACAGAGCTGCTGCTGCTGCTGCTGCTGCTGCCGCGGAGAGAGACGACAGCCAGGAAGACGCAAAGATGGAGAACGGGTCGTCTGGTTATGACATGAGGTCCTACCTTAATTATCAGTCCACCAGCGGCAGTATTGGAAACATCTCCACCGCGTCCTCGACTTGCTCCAGCCCGCCCGGCACACCTGCCCCGTCAGGTCAAAGCAGGTCTCCCTCGCACAGCGGCAAAATGTCCAGCGGGAAAGCAAAGAAACGCCTTGACAAGGAAAGTGAAGAGTACAAGGTGAGGCGGGAGAGGAACAACCTCGCCGTGAGAAAGAGCAGAGACAAAGCCAAAATGCGCAACTTGGAGACTCAACATAAAGTGCTGGAACTGGCTGCAGAGAACGATCGTTTACAAAAGCGTGTGGAGCAGCTGTCCAGAGAGCTGGCCACCCTGCGCAACCTGCTCTCCGCCACTGGACAATGTTAGAAACCCCCACCTGAGACTCCACACGGGATCTCTGGGTTGCTTGTCTAATCATTGATGGACTTTAGAGCCGGAGGTGATCCACTGAACAAGTGTTGAATACGGTACGCTTCACAGGTGAAGACGGTGACCACCAGTTTACAAGGACACTTTGAATGGAACTGAAGAATGGGTGCATGGATTGCGCAATCATTCACGATCCTTCACATGTCACCTTAGCTCTGTTCTCTGTAATTTTGTGTATGCAGTATTTCTGTGCAGGTTTTACATATATGCGAGTGAATTTCTACATTTGTGTTTCTGGAGCAGTGGTTGTCAAGGGAAGAGTTGTGCTGCAGTGAAATGATGCAACTCTTTGTAATACTATTGGCAATGAATGAAATAAGTCTAATTATTTAATATTAAAAGGGGAAATGCTTTAATTGTACTTGATATTTTATTGAATTAAACAGATTTATACTTTGTCTAAACAATTTCATTTGTAATTTCTTCTTTTCTGTCCTTTTGAAGCAGATGTAGGCTCAGACAGACAGACAGGGGTGTTAGGCTTGCCTTAAATATCCACACTCATGATAGAATGTGTATTATGATGTATTTCAATTACAAACTAGTGCAGATAAATTTGCAATCAGGCCAATATGCCAAAATTGAAAGAGATGCCAACATACTGTAGGTATTTGATTATTTCTAATTTGACATTTTTATTAATCTAGTCATCAGCAGTAAGGCTGCAGACACTTAGATAATGCCTGGGATCACCATCATTACAATTCATTATCATTTATGGTTTCCAGTTACTGAACTGAGAATTTAAATTATGCTTGATATGTGAAATTGTTTTTCTGTTGCCATTAACTACAGAAAGATGGGGTTAAAGAAAGCAAGAAACAGACTCTCCACACTATTATTAGGGAACTCTTAATGCTACCGCCATTTGCATTCTTCTGTTTACTCATTGATTTCACACACAAGTCCTCAGATCCTGAAATACACCCAACCAAATTATACTGAAACGATACTGCTGAGAGCAGCACAAAACAAAAAAAGGAAAAAAAAGACTGTCAGACTGCACGCAGCACAGAAATGTTAGCTTTATCTTTAGCACACGGCCCTGTCAATAGTCTGCTGGGTCCACTGGCCCACAGAGGGGTTCAAGGTTGCACGGAAATTAATCAGCAACTAACCTCCTCACACCACCTCAGGTCTCGCTTCAACAGCCGAGACCTGGACTGGGAGTCGGCCATACAAAATAATCCAGAGCAAACCTCGTTTCACCTTCGGACGAAAATGTAGAAGTTAAAAATGGGAGTGACGCCAGACATGATACATACGTTGTCAATTGGTTTGCAGCGGAATTTACCAAGCCCTCAGACTGCATGCATGTCAATGTGTGCACAATATGAAACGTATCTGCCCCAAGCAAAGCAAACACCAGACAGAGGAGATAAAGAAAGAGGCATGGTGGGATTTGTATGTGATCCGTGACAATTCAGGGTGGGGAATGTTTTCCAACTCTCACACCAAACAGCAGAAAAGAGGAAAAACCACCTCTGCTGGTATTTCAAGAGGAGACATTTACGAACGTTTATAGCTTCTTAATAAAGTTTAAAAACTTGCTGTTTTGTGCAGTGAGAGATGACATTTTGAATGTAATGGATATTTCAACACACTCAATGATGGAACAGTTTAGCCTTTAACTCTTGTGCAATATCCTCCCTTTCCAACACATCATCACTTGAAGAATGCTACACCCACATTTAAAGAAGACATTGTTATACTCCATGTAACATGACAATAGCTGTGAGTAGTTGGTGCCTGGCTTCAGGCCTTTAAACAATGCAAGTAAACAATCATTCTTTAACGTATTTCAAGAAAAGTTTATAACATAATCAACACAGACTGCAGAAACAAAGTAATGTTTCAGATAATGTGTTAATATAAAACATCCAACGCTGCATTGTTTTAAGCACAGATTGTGCTTATAGCTGCTCTCGTTGTAGCCGTCAGTGTTGGCACAGATTCATTCAAACATTCTAGGCATTCTTTCTTCGACAACCCCTTGTTTCCTATTGGAGCCCCACGCAGTCTTTCCCTGGTCCTGGCTCACATGCTGACAGGAGAGAGGGAAATTCCCACACAGGATGACCTCTTTTCTTCATAGTTTAGCCCAGCCCTCTTTCCACATTTTACCGTCAATGGGCCGTGTCTGTCCGTAAACTCCTTGTTGCATCACAGGGCCTCCACAGGCCAATTGGCCTCCTAAAAACTCCTCTGCTAAAGCAACACACACACACACACACGTACCTGTCACTCTAATGTTCACTCTGTACTAGTTGTTGAGAAAGACAAGGATTTTTGTACCAATGAGTCATGTTAGTGTGTTGTTGACGCTCATTAGTAGTTGCGTGTTCCTGAAATGACTTTTACACAACATTGTATCAGATTGTGTTTCTCAGATTGATCAAATAAAAGTTGGTTAATGAAAGTCAACCTTCTATTATTTAACATTTTTTATTATTTGATTAGGCTTTGGTCCAGATTTTCCTGCTGACAGTAGCACATACCACCACCATAAGTTGCGTCCCCATCGATAAGGTCATTTAGAAACAGGTATCACCCAAATGAATACATGGTGTAGAGCTGCAACAACAAGTTGATCACAGAAAATGAATCGGAAACTGTTTTGCCAATCTAATAATTGTTTCTATCATTTCTTTAAGCATTTGCTGTTTTGAGCTTCTTAAATATGATGATTGGATGCTTTTCAGTGTCACACCTGAAGTGAACTGAAAATCTTTGGGTTTTTGACTGTTGGTCAGACAAAACACAACATTATAACGGGCATTTTTAAAAACAATTTTCTGGCATTTTATAGATTAAAACAGAAAAAAATGAATCATTAGTTGCAGCCGTAATATGGTACTTTGTAATGACAAAAATACTGAACCACCATTTAGCTGTTGTTGGTTTAGTAAACACATAGTGACTATGACAGTTGCATAACGTCTAAACCATCGCCTTTTTCATCAGACAATTACAAAATGCAAATAATAACACAGTAATGACTATTTTCTGTTATTTGGTTTAGAAAATGCAGCTAAAAATGACTTTTGACTGTTTATCAATGCATCTAAAATGAATAAGACTGGCGATATTCAGTATTTTCATTACAGTCAACAAAATCAGCAGTATCTTAGTCTAGTTTGTCTCTCAATACTGTTCCAACTTCCTAACTTTGTGGACCTCAGCCCCAAGCTCACCAGATCCTACTGAAGACATTAATCATTAAAAAGAGGTCACAAATACAAAAAAAAAGGCTAAGTATTTCCTAAAACATCTGGGTACTTTAGTTTTTAGCTTTTAGTGTTTAACTTCACTCAATAAAATTAAAATAAATATTAATAAATAATTAAAATAAAAATGAATAAAAAGTGCATTTGTTGGGGACTATTGTCAGCTGCTGGTTGGTCTTTTTATGCGATTTGTTGACAATAAATACAATTTTGAATATTCACTAAGTTATCCTTTAGCTAATAATGTGTTTCTGACAGACGCCACTCTCAGTTAGATTGTATTTTATAAATGGTAACCCCCAATGTAGTGAACTTACATTGACTTGCAGTTGACTTTAGAGTCACACTCATATTGAAGTGGTTTATGTAGAAATATTTGAGCATGAAGCTGTAGATGATCTTTCCGAATATTTTGGTTATGGTTCTAGTGTCACATCATCCTAAGTAACATTTTATTTATATTATATAGACAGCGTTTGATCCAAGGTTCAATGCAAAAGATGACAGACTAACGTAAACCTTGTGATTCCTAGAGGTTTAGACCATAGACAAACAGTGGTCAAGATGTCTGGCCAAAGTGGCCAATGAAGCCAAACATGCGTCTTTTTAGCCACAATTAAAACTGATATTTATAAATGCGATCCAAGGTATTGGAGATTATAACACCATGATTTTGCTTGTTTAATTACAGTTCCTTCTCTGACTGAAAGGGACACCGGATATCCGGACCATGGGTTGTAACGGGAAGCTAGACCGCCTGAGCTACGGTAAATGGACCAGAACATGATATGTCTTGAAGTGCACCAACATTTCAACATCTCTGTTCACTTCTGCTATTTTTCAGTAGATGACTGTGAAAACACAAACTGACGTGCAGAAGTGTCTTGCGGTCACTATACAGCCAGTATCACTGCCCAAATCTTGTGCAACACCAGGCCATCCTTGCAAAATGAGCGCTGGCTTAATTATTAGAGCAACATTTGTGTGTGAGAAGAGTTTATTTAATACACTCGTAGTGTGTGAAGGTTCAATTAATGCTTTATAAAGAGTGATCAACAATTCCCTAATTCCTCAATTTATACATTAATATGTAGATGAAGCCTGACAGAACTTTACTTTCCACTGGGGTTTAAAAATAAAAAGGACTCTGAAGTGCAAAGAAGGCCTCTAAGGAGCATTCCCCACAATACATACACACAAAAGTGTGTCAAAAGTGACACCTGCTCTTATAAAATGATTAACATTTTGTAAGCAGTGGAAGAGGACATACTCGCATCCTTTACTTAAAAGTGGCAGTAACACAATGTAAATACATCCCATTATGATAGAAAATCCTGTATTTAAACCTTCACATACATTATCAGCAAATGTTCTTAAATAAATGTTCTTAAAGTGTTTTGTTATTGGATTAATATTACAAATGCATTAATAGCTACATATTTTAATGTTGTTTTGGTTGAAGTTGAGCAAAAATTATAACTTTATATACTGTTACATACTTCTAATACAATCTATAGCATCACATTTTACAAGCTGATCAAACAATCTTAATATGTAAAATAACAAGGAACAAAAGTAAAATAAAAATATTAATCATAAAATTATTAATTGGTTACAAGAATAATTGAAGTGAAGTGAAATACAGTACAAGTTCAGATGTAAATTGACTTGATACAATTGATACAATTCATTTGATACATCATGGTAATATTTTCCCTGAATCAACATTCAATATAATTGTGTTTATGAGCTCTTTCAGTCACCTCACATGAAGAAAATCATACACAGTCAACAAATCACTTTGATTTATTATATGATGATATGATTTTATGAAACATTATTTACATTCTGGCTCGTCCACACAGGCCTGAGTCACTTCTTATGTAGTTCATTGTTGCGGGACTTTATGAAAAGGAAGACATCAAACCAACCAACCTTTTGAGGTTGCCAATGTCAGTATAGAACGTTCAGCCCATTGCACGATTCCTCAAACCTCTCCTCTAAAACTTTCCTAGATTACCAGACACTCTGACACACGGGTCAATTAAATTAACATCCTGTTTTATTTTGACAACCTGACCCCAAACATTGTGAATTTTATGGAACTGAAAGAAATGCTACCACCAATTGAGCAAAGGCATGGCATGGGAAGGGCACTTACTGTAAATTCTACATATTCATTAAATCAGGGGACAAAAGATGGACATCGTTTAATCGAAGCATCTCTGCAAGAATTTAAATTTAAAGATTGGTCATTTTAAAGGACCAATGTCACTGACACTTACGTAGGGAAAGAGGTTCTATTCAAGCCTAAAAGGGTCAAAAACTGTTTGATATTATTATTATTATTATAATTATTATTATAACTATACTCTCACTCTTGTTTGGTTTCTTTAGTTTTATGTGTTATCTGTTTTTCTTTGTCCGTCCTTGTGTATTTTTCCTCATCATCATTGTTGTATCTGTAAAGTCACTATTGAGGTTTCAGTTTTTGCACTGATAATAGAAACAAAAGAATAAAGGGAAAACAAATATGATATCTGATGTATTAAGAGAGGATAGATGTGAATTTAGCCAATGATAGAAAAATCAAACTGTGGGTAGATTGTTTTCTTGTGGCTGCATGTAAGACGGCCTGAAGGGGAATATTTGAACAATGAAACAACACTGCTTTGTTGACGAGTGGCTGCGTAGTAGATTAGTCAAATGTACAGTGAATTCTCAGCTGTATGCTTATGAAATCACAGATGCCAGCTTGATATAATAGTAGAAGTCTTGTGTGGGCTTTGACATGTACCGATTACTCAACAGGAAGCTGGGTGTGTTAATGGCAGCCATCAAAACTCCCACACTAGCTTAACAATGTGACCATCCTCACGTTCACCACAGCTTACCTTTCACCTCATTCCCAAAAAGTTATTGCAAACACAAAATCATTGACATGTGCATGTGTGTGTGCGTGTGTGTGCGCACGTGTGTGTGTGTGTGCGTTTGTGCTTCTGTCACAGATTCAATGTTGCATCAGTGAAAGAAAAAACAAACTCACAATCACACATCAGATGCAACATATCGTATTTTTCCGCAGTTGCTGTGAGGAAAACATCAACAATAACCCAAAAGAACACTGTGGTGACATCTGTGGTTAGGCAGGCAGGTCAGCCAGCTTTGTTTACATGTGGACGTCATTATCACCATTCTGCATTCAGCAAGGAAGGATGCGGGAAGCACCATCTCCAACCCCTAAATAATTACGTTATGACCTATATGCATGAATGTAGCCTATGACAGCCGAGGTACTATATGTCACATTGGTGTCACTCTCTGACGGTTGGTGCACAACAACCAGGGGGACAGGAACAGGAACAGGAACTGCTCACGGGTGAATGTCTCAACAGACAGTAACCGAAGACATCAGATTCCAACTGAGACGCTGCAGTTTAATTAGAACAACAACAACACAGTGCCTTAACATTAGGGTCAAAAACAATCATGCTGCATGGTTATAAAAAGCTGTTATATTGTTGAGATAGTTAGCTATGATGTGTTTAAGGGAAGAGTCAAGGGTGGGCCAATTCCAATGGTGAAGAAGTGCTCAGATACTTTACCTAAGTACAATGTTGTAATAAGTAAAAGTACTCCATTACAAGTGGAAATTATCAACAAAAAGTGCTTAAATGATCTTAAGTTAAAGTAGTTGTTTGCTGTGATTATTTGTTTATTATTTATTTATTGTTGATTTATTGTTTATTTGATTATTAGAATAACACTGATGCATTCATGTTAAGCATTTTATTGTTGTAGCTGTTTTAGGTGAAGCTACTTTTACCTAGGTTTTATATAGTTAGGTAGTTTAATCCACTGGTTCCCAACCTAGGCGTCAGGCCCTTCCAAAGGGTCACAAGATGATTATTGGAGAGGAAAGCATTAAATAAAAGTTCTGCTACACAAAGTTGTATTCCTTTTTATATTATTTTACATATGCTTCATTGTTGGATACTTTGACCTTTGGGCCTTGAACAGTTTAAATAACCCATTTGAGAAGTTTAGATGGCAAATCTCTCTTTGATGGGACTGCCAACAGCCGCTGACAAGGGGAAGTAGAAACTGCTTGTTAGTGAGGAGCTGGGAATCACTGGTTTAATCTTTCAAAGGATTAATGGAGTAAAAAGTACAATATTTCTCTCTGAAAGCTAGTGGAGGTAGATGTATACATTTAGAAAGTCAAATGAAATGTAAATACTAAAATAGTACCCTAAGTACATTACTTGAGTAAATGTGAAAAGTAAATGAGTTCCTTACCACCACTGAAAGCTGTCTAAGACTCATTCACTCCCTTGGATTCTTTAAGTTTTGAAATAATAAGGGCATGATGAAACATGGTACACCTGACAGTGTAATCGCACTTCCTGGTATCAAGCTTCCATTGTACAGTGCTGGTGTGTGTTTGTGACTCAGACTTTGCAGAGTCACACTTGGAAAGATCTGACTCCCATCGCATTCAGGAATTTCCTGATCCCTGTGAAAATGATCTGCAGGCTACAAAAGAGACTCAGTCAAAGATCGTCCTAACCACCCTCACAGCTGGCCAGCTATTGGGAAGTTCCAGGTTAATAACTAAACTGAGGACACATGCTGGAAGAGTCAGCAAGGCAGGGCAGATATCCTTGTTGGTCGATTGTGAACGTGGAGTCAGCATTGTGCACAGTTTGGCTGAGTAAGGAGGCACTGTAGGACAACACAGTGCACTTTTGACATCTGTTCAAGAGCTCTCATATTCTGACCTAAGAATTTGAATATGGAACCCAAATTCGAATGTGTGGTTCTGGTAGATCACGTACAATGATATGACCTGGATTCAAAATTACATTTAACTTATTTACAGTTGGTAAACTTACGAAATGACAAAACTCAAACTGAGTCATGACAACACCGTCAGATCATAGTCTGTACTTTCAAGATAAACAACTGTGGCTTTAAGATGACTTCCAGTCCCCAGTCACACCTTGATTGTAGTTTTTTCTAGTTCTAGCCTGCTCGCTTTGACGTCAGCAGAGCGGTGGTTGGGAGTGCTATTACTCACTCTGTTTAAGTTGCATTCCTGTACCAGTGCCTGCCTCTTATTTCCCAAACAGGAAGTTCTAGGACTGTTGCCAAATCATCTGTACTACACAAGTGTGGTTGAATTTACTCAAGTAATGCCTGTGTCTCAAGACATTTTCTTCCTTCCTTTAGTCTTCACCTAAACCGTAACTCAATCTTGGTCCTTGTTTCATGAACCATGTATATCAGTAATAACTGTAATAACAATTGGCTAAAATAGATAGATGTCCAGTTTTGGAAGGTCTAAAAGACATTTTCATGAAAATATTCTTTGTGTAGTTGGAAGTATTTATCAATATCAATATTTGTGGCGTGCAGCATCACTAATCCCTTAGAAACTGAAGGCATTGTTTGTTGTGCCAGTATAGAGGAACATTCCTGACTCCAGTTCACTGGAAATAAAAACATAATTGATGAGTGAACCCAGGTTCATTACAGAAAACAGGAAAGAGTGGGCTGCAACCAAAGGCAAGGCCTGAGTTTCACAGTCACACAGAGCCACCTGCTGGTGTTTTTACAACACTTCACAGCATCGCTCATAAAGTTCAATACTTTTCTGCAATATAAAGGAATTAGAAATGTAATATTTTGGCAGTTGTAACTATTGGCTTTATTCATTCTTAAGAAATTATTTACTAATGTTTTACATGAGCAAATTACTTGTTAAAAATGTATGAACCCAATGTATGGGTACAAGGTACCTTGTTAGAAAGTGGTGCCAATATGTTTTTGTACAGCAGCATTTTATTGATTGATAACTTGCTGTTGTTTGTAAAGAACTCAACAGCCTTGAGCCAAAATATATAATAAATACTTAAACCCAGAAGATCTCTAAGATCATTAGGAATCAGTCAGCTGGCAGGACCTCCAGTCAGAACCAAAGACAGCGAAGCCGCTTTTAGCTGCAGAGATGGAATCGACCTCCTGTCCATCTCAAAAAACTTCAATCTAAATGAAAAACTGCAACAACTCAGTATAACTATATTTCTTGGCTATTTTTTTTAATGTCTAATTGTTTCATTTTATTCTCTTTAACTTGATTCTATTTTACTTTTTGTGTTTTTAAACATGAAGCACTTTGAACCGTTTCTGGGTTTAAAAGATCCTTTATAAATACACGTGACTTGCCTACTTACTATACATTATTTAACAGTAGCTCCAACAGTTCGGATTGAAGTAATACAAAATATTATTCAAGTTAGATGTTGCGCGTTCATTATAATATCTCTAATTACAAGCAACTTGTAATGACAAACTCAAAAGTGGAAAAGCCACTTCAACATCTGCACATTCAGGTCACAGAAAAATAAACCCAGACAACTGGAAACACTGAAACGACCACAGTGATGGAAGCTGTTCCCACACTCTCTGTCACAAGCAGCTCGTTGGGTGACACACTCAGTTTTTCTATGATTGTCTGATTCAAAACAAATGATCTTTCTATTCACATAACCGACCCAACAACGACATAAATTCAGTCATGTGTGACGTTTTATTACCATAGTCATTGTTCAGAAATAAGAATGAGGTTATAGATGTGAAACGGTTCTAAAAAACAGAACAAATCAACAGTAGACTTTGTTTTTTCTTTATTTAAAAAGGAAAACAAATGTAAATAAAAAAATACATGTTTTTTTAAGCTCAGCATAAGTATAGAAAAACAGGAAAACCTGGTGCAATGGCTGCACAGGTGCTGAGACTTAATCCCTTGCTAAAGCAGAAAAAAAAAAAACTCAGCACACTGAAACCTGATTTGAAAAATATATATATATCTAATAGAGTGTGTCCTTGGAGAGGACATTAATACATTCTAAAGAAAGGTACAGCTGTCGGACTCAAGTACTGAACTTTGTCGAGTCACAAAGGTAAACTGAAGGCTAGCAGCTTAGCTAATCTCTTTTTAGGACAAACCTGTTGATTCACGAATGCAGCATGCTAAAAAACAAAAACAAAAAAACTAAATCATACAAAAACAATATTGCCAGCTCAGGGCCACGCCATGATACAACGGATCGTCATTACAGTGTATTGTATTCATCCCTGTGCTGGTGTTAGATTTTTGGTTTGTTCAAAATCCCTGGTTCCCTGTTCAAACTCAGAGTTTGATTAAAAGTAAAGGGTGACACATTATTAAGTATTTGTATTGCTGGCGAAAAGAGTTGGGTGTTAGCTACTTTGTGTCTCATTAAGTTGGCATTCTTGCGCACAACTCCACTGACTGAACACAACTTTACGTGTATCAGTTGCATTCAGGTTATGTTACACATTCTGTTGGCATGAAAAGCCTCCACACATTTTTTATCTGCTGTGACCAAAAACTCTCCCAAACAATAAAGCAAAAGCCAGGTGTTCCAACTTTATAAAAAAAAGATGTCATGATTTTTCCCCCAATGTCAATTTGAGAATGCCAGGCAAATGGAGAATGAGACATGCCATCTGCACCATTTTGTTTTTAAAGAGACTTTTCCGTGTGACTGTTGAGCCACCAGGGAGAGAAAACACAGAGGGAATGAGTCAGCAGGAGGCAACCCAGGTCTACATCTCAACATCTGTACATGGTATATTAATTTCTCACTGAGCAGATGTAACTTAAGCATCAGTACAAAGCTCCACTAACTACCACTCACGCAAATGTGCATACACAAACACACACACATACTGTATGAACTCAACTAGCATACCACCTGCAGCCCTACACAGGCCACTAGTGAGGGAAGATAATTCAATGCCCACCGCAGCATGCATCTTATCTAGTGGGGACAGGGTTGCTCCCCTCTTACTTTCACATACTTCACTTTACTATTGGGTTTAATATTGACCCATAACAAGAGAACAAAAGTTTTAATTTGAAAAAAGTATTTCCCTTACTGGCATATTTTGGCTCTTTAATTTCTTATCCATGTGTCAACAACAGAAGGTGAAATCCCAACAGACACCCCAGTGAAGAATGAAATGGAAGAACACGTACACATTCGGTAAATAAGAGAGGAGACACGTGTAAAATAAGTTGGCAGGCCGTTCATCCTGGTTCACAGAACAGGGGAGCTAAAACAAACCCTTTTCCTCTACAGACCACGATACGTATCGTCTGTTGCGTTTAAGTCAGCACACGTATTTGGGTTGTGACACCTGAACAACTGAGACCCTGAGCATCCCAGATGACATACTGAAGGAACGTTTGGGTGGGTAATGAGGATCGGCAGCCTGTTGTTCCCAACCAGCACTGCATTTGTAAAATAAACGAGTGAACCTGAATCAGCTGAAGTTCAAATAATCCACTCGCTCGCAGAGTAAGCCCAGAGTCAAAGCAGGCTGATTGGCCAGCCTAGTCCACTTTGCAACATCAGTGGAAAGACAGGGAGGAACAAAAAGGAGGGACAGACATCAGTGGAAATAGGCTCGATAGCAGACGTAAGCACTGAGAGCCAGCGCCGTGCACAGGCATATGTTGGTTACTAGAGGGGACCACGTCCCCGGCACAGGAGGGCTTTCCTTTGGCTGCTCCGCTGCATCGGGCATCTCCTGCTCCACGGCCACGTGCTGCTGCTGGGGTTTGGTTGGAGCTTCGGAGGTATGATCTTGGATTCCCACGTGGCCGTCGAGCTGATCAACATCGCCAGAAGGAGGCTGCGGGGAAGCAATGTTCCTTTTTCGCATAATAGACTTTTGTGAGGACCTGAATGAGGAAAGAAATGTAAGAGTAAAACAGAGTAAAAAAGTTTGGTTTTATTAGATGGATGTAAAAAAAAAATTTCTTCCTGAAGTCGGTTTCACCAGCTCTTGGAAGTTCAAATGCAGCTTATTTATAATACGCTTACTGAATTAAAATGGGTTTAACAACTCAAACTGGTTCTTGTTTAGAGATTAGTTACTAAATACTAAATATTCACATCCAGTGTAAGAGCTGTGTAGCTAACTGAACCAAACAAACGTTGGTCAGACAAAACTAACGTTAGTTAATGAGTTCATATGAAATCAAGGGTTCAGGAAAGATAATGTTAAATTCACTAAAATAACACAACATACCTCAGATTACAAAATGTTATGCCAATCACATCTGACTAAATGGCGTCAGTTATTTAGGCATAATCAGATATCAGTAGCATGAATACTACTAACTCTGAAACACATAGTTCTCCATCTACGCACATGTAAATAAAACAAACATGTATGTGTTGTCAGGTATTCATTCTATCATCATCAAGTTTTAGCATAACTTCCAAAGCTACAGTGACTTTCTGTTTACATGGTTGACACAGCTCTAAGACGAGAAATCAACTTAAACTAAAAGCTTTCAGAAACATTATTTGGATGATTACCCCAGACTGTGGGTCCCCGTCTGTTGGATGATGTCATAATTTTCGGGGAAAAAAGATGGCACAACTTTGCCATTGTGTGGGTCTCTGGGAGGAGGAGGAGGAGGAGGTGGTGTGAACTCTGGGGGATCGTCTTCCTCGTTGGAGAGCTCTTTCCATGACTCCTTGAGAAAAAAACAAAAATCCCTTTGAGCACTTGCAGAAATACAAACAAATTGGTAGTTTTGCAACATGTGTTTTTGTTTCTTTTGGCACATATAGCGCTAATTGTGCATCTGCAGTTTCTTAATCTGAAAAGAAGAGAGGAAGGACTTGCCTGCAGAGACATATCTCCTTTAATGTACTTGGCACCTTCAATGACAGCAAGATAGGAGAAGCGCAGCTGATCTGCTGTCTGAATCAAACCCATTCGATGGCGTCGCATCTCCAGCAGCACATCACGAATACGCACTGAAGACGGGTCCTTACGGATGGACATCTACATATAGGCATGGCAAGTTTATTCATATAGCACCTTTCATACACGGATGCAATTCAAATTTGCTGCTATAACAGCAAATGAGCATTGAGTAATAAAACTTTAGCTTCTAAATATAACTGTTGATCTCTACAACACTAGTCAAGCAGGTTGCTAGATTCCTTGATCAAGGAATTTAGTGATATTCTACTATTGCACCTGCTCTACAATAACACTGTACATTCCTGTTCAATGTCAATGGAAACAACGTCAATGTTAACGTCAATAGCAGAGCTCTTCACAAACCAATAAGAGGCAGGTGTCCACGAGACAAAAGGTCCCAGAGCGTCCGATGCCAGCACTGCAGTGCACCACCACTGGTCCCTGGTCCGAATTCAGACAACCCGACTCTCGCACTTTGAACAGGAAGTTAAGGAAGGAGGCAGGAGATTCTGGTACCCCAAAGTCAGGCCAGGTGGTGTAGTGAAAATGTAAAATCTCACGAGTCTCTTGGGTCTGTAAAAAATCACATCCAAGAAAAATTAAAAGACAGACGAAGAGACCAGGTATTAAAAGGCTGTAGTCTTCATCTGAAACCATGTCTACTTTTACACAAAAAATTAAACAAACTTACAGATAGATTCTCCAACTCCAGCTGACGGACTGTGTAGTAAGATTTGATGTCTTCCGAGATGAGGGTGAGCTTGAAATTGGTATCTTCGAAGACAGCATCTCTCTCCTCTCTGTGTGGCCAATACTGGGCACATTTAACCTAAAACCAGACGGAGGTGCATATTACACATAACAGGAAGAGGAAAGCAGTGAGGTTACTGGGTCAAACACGACATGATGAAAGTTACGCTGCTTACAGATCCTTTCTCTATGACTCGGTTCAGCATCACTACACCGCGGGTTCTCTGCTCCCACACCATCTCCCAGAAGTTGCCGCATGTATTTGGAAGCGGTCCCTGAAAAAGAAGTAGTTTGAACAGTGCATCTATTTAAAGATCTTGGCTAGGTGTCTGATATTGCTGATCATATTATTCTTAAAAAAGACTGATTTAGAAGAGACAAATGTATTGACTCTTCAGTCTACTGTCTTAATATTGTAGCCCAAAGGAAGAGTTTGAGATTTAAAAAAATGATTTAATCTATGTTTTAATATTCTCCTACAAAGACGATGGAAATGAAAATTAATAAAGATGAGACAGTAAAGCACAGTTGGCTTTGTAGTAAAGATGGTAATACAGCATTATTGGTAACACTTTAAGTCGCCCTATTTACCATTTGTAAGCAGTGTACAACACATTTAAAAAATGATTTATAACACTATCATGAAGCAATTCTAACTTCTCCTATAAAGATATGAATATTTATGAAATTATTACACGTATATTTTACTATATTATCATTCATATTCTGTTTATTCACCAGCCTCCATTTATGAGTGCCCACAGGAGCAGTTATGGTCACTGATGAACACGTAAATCTGCATACAACTACATAATTGTATATTACAACCCATTTATTAAAAGTTTACACACTCAATTAGGTACACTTGGCTGAATATAATGCAGTTTAATAAAACAATCCAATAATATTGTCCAATATCATACAAATGACAAACAAACTGTGTGAAGGATTATCGCTGTCCACCTGTAACACTTCCAGATGAGTGTGTTGAATCTTCTCCATGCTTACCTGAGTAAGAATGTAGTTCCTCTGTGCCTCTTCTACGGTTATTAGGCTGGCATTAATGTAGTCATTTGTACCCAGCTGTAGACATATTCTGCTGTGGTCAACTGAGAAAAGAAAAGAAAAGAAAAGAATCGTGAAAATGTGCCTGTGTGTTTTTAATATGTCAAAACACCCGGGGGACTAGAAATGCAATTCTCAGATCAACACAGCCGCTGAGAACATGTGATGAGTCTGTCGTTGAAGAAAATGCAGGTGTTGGCTTTGGGCTTTAACACTGAGGTAGATAAAATGTCAACTTTTCTTGATATCCAGTGAAAGAACTTTTCTGTTAAAAAGTAAACAGCATAAACAAGTTTGAGGTTACTGATTTTTACATTTGGTTAAAAGTGAATAAGAAACACGCTTGATGGCATATACGGTAACTATTTGCAACTCAATCTGCACAATTTGCATAGCTTATTCAGTGTGAAAAAGAGGAAACCACATACAGTTCAGCTGTTGGATTCTGACGTTACGGGGAAAAAACATCTGATTAAATAATAATATATTTTAAACACTGAACTACAATGTTCGCCGAATAGTTATTCTTACATGGAAAGACACATCAGTAGTCAAATGCAGTGTGTAAACAGGGTTTACAAAGTGATTAAATGTACGATTATACGATCAAACTTAAAATAAAAGATAAAAATCTACTGAGACATGTTTATAATCATTTGTCTGTGTCTAGTCGTGTCAGGTATACATGTGCACTTTAGCTGTTGAGCTAAGCCTGCCATATTTACACTGATGTTGTTATACGTCATTGTTGATGAATGTGTCCTGTCCCCTTTAAATAAACATATTTCTTATATAATAAGAATATAACAGATACTAATACATATTCAAATGGGTTTTAGATGCCAGCGTCGTGTAGCTTTACCTACATGTCATCATTCTGAAACCCTTAATAAATACACAGTAATACATTTGTTGCTTCTGAAAAGATACCAAGTTATGAATTTTAAGTCACATCTTTTATTATGTCAGTCCCTCCGCAGTGATGCAATGATCTGCCTATTGTGTAATACTGGCATTGAGAAAAAAGACATGGTGATATTTGAAATGATTATTACAATGCACCTGAGGTCAAATAGCAGTATGCTGGCATGTTTAAACATCTTAGCAACGGTGTTTATGCTGAAAGAATAAGTCACCACTGGCAGATGTTCCAACTGAAAATAGGCGTTCACAGAGCTGTCACTAATTTAAAGAAATGTCTTAAATACTGCCCAGTACATTTAGCAGGGGGAAAAAGAGCAACTTACATGGGCTAACATCTCTGTAACGATTCCGATTCTTGTTTTCGGGTAATTTGGCAATCTTGCAAGGGAGTTCACATGACTGCTGACGAATCTCCTGTGACAGAATAAAGAAGAAAAATAATATCACATTAAAAAGTCTGATGATACATGAATGGTGCAGGCTGAGTCTCCATGGTTGTTATATTCTTTAAAACTGAATCTAAGAATGTATAATGGATCTTGAAAGGAGGGTTGTTCCTGATTATTAATTATTTGTAATTAAATATAGGTTTCTGTGGAATCTTACTATAAACATCATTATCCCTACAAGCATCCTAATCGTGTGTGTGTGTGTGTGTGTGTGTGTGTGTGAGGGGTGGGGTGTTGAACACTTCTGAATAAACTGTAAACATGACTGGTGTAATTAATAGATTTCTTTGTGCAACAAACTGTGGACAAACCCCGAAAAAGAAGCTAATAAGAGGTGGCTGGAAGCTTAAATACTTATGTCAGAAACAAAAAATGACAATGGCCACTAAAATATACAAATTGCATGCGACATATGACAATTCAGTGATGGGGTGTGCTTTTCTTTCGCAAGACCTCGTCAGACACATCAATCATCGGATGGGTCCGAGCAGACGGACTAAACTAAAGACAAACAAGATTGATAACGACAGAAATGGTAGCTACTCTGCTGCAGACTCGCGGTGTGCATTAGCTACCATTTGGGCAAAAAGAAAGTGGCAGTTTCACCAACGGTCCATTTCCACCTTGATTTACCGAGAGGTCCTACCTGATAAATGGCGCTCCAACTCCCGTTTTCATCGATTTCCCGAAACTCGGCTTCCATTGCTGACAGTCCAGCTGCCACTCCTTCTTCTTACCCAAATTGGGACGACCGCAGACCCCGGTGATTAAACAATTTGCACTCTTACGGTGTCCAGCAGTAGCTGACGACTGTTCCGCCACTATTCTGTAATTCTCAGTACAGCAGATACCCTCTCTCGGCCTGCTTTTAGCGGAAACACGCCGCTGGCTCCTCCTACACGGTGTAGCTGCCGTCCTCGGGTGTCTAAAAAAGAGCAGAATGTGTCCTTTTACCAAAGATAAAATTCCGCTCCAGGTTCTTACGGGTTCTCGTGGTGTGAAGCTGGATTTATATTTCCGTATCAAACCAGGATATCACTTTGTTGCATGAGATAGTCACTTTATCATTCCTACGACAGCTGTAGAGACAAACCAACGAGGACGCGCGGAAGGCATCTTGTTTCTGGTACGTAACGCGCCCGACGTGATCCTGGAGCGCGCACGTACATTCACGTAACGGTCTGTTTACGTCCAATCTGTGGAGTCTGTCGCTGTGACCTGCTGCAGTTTAGTCAACGCTATATTCTTGCTGGTCAAAACTCATACCGGGGATATTATGACATTATTTTGAAATTCCAGGCATACATGTCCACACAATAGTGTGACCCAGCAGAGGTCATCATGCATTAGCTGTAGTTCGGTGGCGTTTTTCCCAAACTGTGATTCACAGCAAGGACTGGGACAAGGGACTTTGGTGCTACTAACGTTAGCTAGCAACGCAACTTAGCTAAACGTTTTGAATCAGCCTTACCGCAGCGACAGGTATTATGTAAATTCTTGACAAGTTCTTCTGTGTGTGTCGCTTCATGTGTTGTCTTCCTCTGGCCACCAGCTCACTTTATATGGCTGTGTTTTTACTTAGTTGTTGTCTAGCGTCGGCGTTAGCTCTCAGCTGTCGTTGGCTGCTTTCTTGCTAATGTGTAGCTATAGTTATTGCCTCCCAGTGGTGGAAAAAGTATTCAAATCTTTTAACGGTAAGTTGCATTAGCAATACCACAGTGCACAATTACTCAATTAAAATTAAAAGCCCTGCATTCAAAATGCACTAAAGCTACACTCTTGTTAGCAATAAAATCTTTTTGTGTCAAAATTGAAAGTCCTGTTACTGGACCCTATCGGTCCAGTTTCATTGCTTTACCATTAGTTTTGCATGACAAATCTTAATCTGCTGACTACAGCTGTCGTATAAAATTAATCAATTAGTATAAAGTACAGTGGAAGTCTCACAAATTGGACATACTCAAGTTAACAGTACAGTACTTGAATATACTTTATATGTTTGTTTCTCAGGCTTTCTAACTAACACGATTAACATCAAAAATGCATAATTTCTTCTGTTTGAATCTCACCCATTTAATGCACACACACATCTATATACACAAACACTCATAGTAGGTGCTGTATGTACTAATCATGTAGTGAAGCGTCACTTGTCTATCAATTTTAGATTCCTGGAGTAGTTTGAGATCCTTGAAAGATTCTCAAGGCACCATGGCTCCCAAAGACATCATGACCAATTCCCATGCCAAATCCATCCTCAATGCTATGAACTCGCTTCGCAAGAGCAACACACTCTGCGATATTACTCTGAGAGTGGAGAACACAGATTTCCCAGCTCACCGGATCGTCTTGGCTGCCTGCAGTGACTACTTCTGTGCCATGTTCACCAGTGAGGTAACGCTAGAAATGTTGGAATACTCAATGCTAACAAAGAAATACATTCATTTATTACTATTATTTGCATCTACCAAGCATGTTACATATGGTTTGATAGAATAAAGAGAATAAGGGAAATATATGCCCCAGTTACATATCTGAATATCATCTGTTTATTCTTCACTTTTCTTTTGTAAGAGTGTCTAAGGCAGTGTTTGAATTTACTAAAGACATATTTGAGAACACAATTTTGGGATTTGCTACATGCTCATAACTAATCCCTCAATGTTTCTTGTCCTTCCACCTGATAGTCTCTGTTTTTGTGGCTCTGCAGCTCGCAGAGAAGGGGAAATCTTTTGTTGACATCCAGGGTCTTACCGCATCGACTATGGAGATCCTGTTGGACTTTGTCTACACAGAGACTGTGCTAGTCACAGTAGAGAACGTACAAGAACTGCTCCCTGCAGCGTGTTTGCTGCAGCTCAAAGGTAAGTTTAGGAGTGTCTACTGTACCTGGATTTGAAAAGTGTGTGCTTAAGCCAGCTGATATCATTGTCAATATTGGCAGAGGGGATCTGCAAATTTTGAAAAGTCTTAAAAAGTATTCCGTTTTATTGACAAAAGTCTTAAATACTTTTTCTTGCCTGCCATAGGCAGTGGTTTCTGTTATAAAATCGTATATCTGATTACATCTGTTATACACCTATAAACTAAAAGTGGGTTTGTTGCAACAATAGACACTCATTGCCAAATATCAATTTTAGCAGAAACTTAAATGAACTAATAATTTTGAATTGGTTAATACATCCATACATGTTTTTACCGCTTACCTGAGTCTAGGTCACATTATTGTTATATACTGCTGGGAAGTGAGACATAATAATAAAAATTCCAACCATATCACTGCTAATGGTCTTCCGTCATACTTTACTTTACATATACTTTCACATTGAAATGGTTTCGGCATTGTTGAGTGGCATGAGATTCATGTCTATCAGGATTTGGCTGAATTTGAACTGTGTGTGTGTGTGTGTGTGTGTATGTTTATGTGTGTGTCGATGTTTATGTGTATGTGTATGTAAATGTGTCTTTGTTCTTCCTCAGGGGTGAAAAGAGCATGTTGTGATTTTTTGGAGAGTCAGCTTGATCCCTCCAACTGTCTGGGTATTCGTGACTTTGCCGAAACTCACAATTGCCTTGACCTGATGCAGGCCGCCGAGCTCTTTTCCCAGAAGCATTTCTCCGAGGTGGTTCAGCATGAGGAGTTCATGCTGCTCAGCCAGACAGAAGTTGAAAAGCTCATAAAATGTGATGAAATCCAGGTAGGAATCCTGGATGTCATTGTGAGTTGTATTTTTTTTAATTGTCATTTTTACTGTGGATGCTGCTTGATCTGAATACTATGGATAACTAACTAAATGTGTTTTTTAAAATAAGAGCATATCTGCTCCCCAATACATCTATATACAGTATATACCTGCAGAAACTGTAATGGTTAGAATTGGTGATAAGCTGCCTGAAAAGCAATTTAACTAAAGTAGTATAGTGTTAACTGAGCTTGACTTTTACAGCTATTTTACTATCTTTCAAACACCAAAGTGCAACAAAGAGAAAAGCATGTACCAACCTGCTGTAATCTCAGTCAGTGGACGCCCACCGCTTCCCACAATTCCACTCACTTTTGCAGATTGGGCTGACAATGAAATTGCAGAGAAGAAAATCTGATCTAAGTTTGCGTTTTTACTCAGGAAATTCCTGTTCCCAATTACATGCCTTGCTTTGTGAAAACACAGTTATTATCACACAAAGATTTATACATCATCAATTCTCTAAAATGGCTCCTCCTGTCATATTTTGTTGTTGTTTTAGAATAAAACTAGACCATGCATGTAAATCACAGTCACGCATAATTTGCCCTTAGCAAAACTTTTCTGTTCGTCTTTCTCATGAGGATTTACGGCTTGTTTAACCTTCAGCAGACTGCATTGTTGCACTTTGTGTCTCTGAACAATTAATGATAATAGTTATAAATGGACGGCTTAGCTAGAGTGGTGGCATCACTAATGAATATTGAGTGCAACATTGTCTTAATGAGTGCAACATCTTTAGTTACAGTTGTCGACTCTTCTTACTGTAAATGCTGTGTGTATGTAGGTGGACTCAGAGGAGCCTGTATTTGAAGCCGTGTTAAACTGGGTGAAACACAACCGAAAAGAGCGAGAGCCCTATCTGCCAGATATGCTGGAGTTCGTTCGATTGCCGCTCCTGACCCCCCGCTACATTACAGATGTCATTGATGCTGAGGTGAGCCAGGTGACACACAGCAGATTGTTGTGAAATCATACTCCATGCTTCCAATAAAGGATTATGTGTTGACATATTTATGACAGTTACCACCATAATTGAGCAAGTTTTGACCCGTTTTAGCCCCTGATTCGGTGTAGTCTGCCATGTCGAGACCTTGTTGATGAAGCCAAGAAATTCCACTTAAGACCAGAGCTGAGGAGTGAGATGCAGGGCCCACGCACACAAGCAAGATTAGGTAGGAATCCTGTTTTTAATAGCAACTATGTGCATGTCTCATATATACCTGCTCTGTAATCCACACTGATAATAAACGTGATGTTCTTCTTTTCAGGTGCCAAAGAAGTCCTATTGGTTATAGGTGGGTTTGGCAGCCAACAATCACCAATAGACATAGTTGAGAAATATGATCCGAAAACACAAGAATGGAGTTTCCTTCCTGTAAGTAGTGAATATTTGAAAGAGAGCCATGTGACTTTTTAGTTTATCTCAGTGGATTTGGATAATACAGACAGGTTTGTATATTAAACAGAACATTGCACGGAAAAGGCGTTACGTCGCCACGGTGTCTCTCCACGACCGAGTTTATGTGATCGGAGGCTACGACGGGCGGTCGAGGCTCAGCTCCGTGGAGTGCCTGGACTATACAGCGGACGAGGATGGTGTTTGGTACACCGTTGCCACCATGAATGTGCGTCGTGGCCTTGCTGGCGCGACAACACTCGGAGGTGAGCAAAAGCCAAATGTCTCACGTCTTCACCGAATCCTTTTCTCTCTCAAAAAGGTATACTATAACAATACAGATGTGGTTTTTACATTTAGTTCCTTCTTATTTGGCTCTCGACAGACATGATCTATGTTGCCGGCGGCTTCGATGGCAGCCGGCGTCATACCAGCATGGAGCGATACGACCCGAATATTGACCAGTGGAGCATGCTGGGAGATATGCAGACAGCTCGAGAAGGCGCTGGTCTGGTGGTGGCCAGTGGACTTATATACTGTCTAGGTATGGGCCAATAATGTTGAGTTCTCAGTCTTTGACAACATTATTGTTGTCATTACCGTTAATTGCAGATTATTTTCTCAGCTAATCAATTAATTGAATTAAAATCAATTTCCCAGAGCCTGAGGTAATGTTTTCAAACCCAAAGACGTATACTTTACCATCATATAGAGCAGGAGTTTCAAATGTATTACTCAAAGGTCCGCATCTGATTTTTATTCAACGTCAGAGGTCCCCCTCGCCACCACCCCACACACACACAGTTGGTTCATCTACACTAGTAGAGATGGTGTATTAGAGAAAACAAGACACATTCTGTTTCTGCAATTTAGGAGCTGTTCTCCAATAAATTCTTTATTGTGACGTTACTCAGCAGCAAAAACACACAGCACTCTTTCCTGCGATTAACGTTGCTATGACAACAATGTCAACGAAATAAATGTGTGTGTGTGTAGGTGTGTGTGTCGGTGTGTGTATTAATAACACAAGGAATGGCTGGGTCTCGATCGACTTGCCGTTCGGTCCGAAATTTGAAAAATCCTGTTAAAGTGAAAAGAAAAGCAGCCCAAACATTTGAGAATGTCCAGTAAATATTTGTCATTTTGCTTGAAAAATGACTCGCATTATTAATTGATTATTGAAATAGTTGCCATTTCATTGGCCCAAATATAAAACAACCCTAATTGACACTTTCTCATCTTGTCAGCCTTTTCTATCATGAAAGTGAAACATGAAATGATGCCGTTGTATCATTTCAAAACAAAAGCCATTCCCATCACAAACTCACTCTCCTGTCAGGCTCTTGGAAGCAGCCAAAATCCATTTTTTCAGTGGTGAGCATTTATCAGACTTTTGTCTTTTTGAGCTGTGACAGCAGTAAGTCTTGGCTGCTTGACTGATGGTTCAGTCAACAGGGTAACAAAATACATTGATGGTTGACTAACTCTTAAAGACACACTATCAACAGACTTGAAGACACTCGCAACCTTGTTTGTATGCAGATCTTAAAGAGGGAAAACTAGAAAATGAACCTGGAGACATTTAAAACAACCCATAATGCAATCCTCTCTGTAAGACCTGGCACTCTCTCCATTCAGAAATAACATCTGATGATGTGAATACGTAAATGTCCTAGAACATTGTACAGTCCTGCTTTTCCAAATGAAGATTTCCAGAAAAAGATATTGTGTTTAGGGTTAGACACTAACATTTTTTTGTACGTTTTTGGTGGCCCAAATGTAAAGTTATATAAAAACAATACAGAAAGGGCAATTTAACACGACTTAACACAGCCATTCCTTAACTGTCACACTTCAATAACTGAAAAGACATTAGCAGAATGAAAATATATTTTTATAATGATTTTATTTAAATTGAAATCTGAAAGTTCTTTGTTAACATATACATACTCTCACAGTGTCCTAGTTCGGATTTGGGATGTTTGTGGGACAGTAACATTGCTTTGGCGAATGCAAAGTATATCCAGTATTGGGATAAAAGCTACATGGAGTATTTGGTGGCCACAAACTAACATTTTGTGGCCATGGTTAATGTCGAACCCTGGTGTTGCACTCAGGCTAGTACAGTAACTGACTTACTAATTATATCAGTTCTAGTTCATGTTGAGAAAATGTAGTAAACTTGTCTAGGGCTGCAGCTAAGAAATCTTTACATTATCAATTCATTTATGAGTTATTTAATCAGGTGGTTTATAAAGTAAAGTATAAAGTTTATAAATAGTGAAATAGTCCAACACAATATCCTAAGGGTGAAGAGGGTGTCATCAGTTGTCCAATCCATCCTCCAAAATCCAAATATATTCCGTTTACTATCACATAAAGCAAAGAAGTTGGATCTTGCTTAAACAATTAATCAATTATCAAAATAGTTGCCAATTATTTTTCTGTCAAACGATTAATCGTTGCAGCTCCACACTTTTCCCTGATAGGTGGATACGATGGACTAAATATCCTGAATTCAGTGGAGCGGTATGACCCACACACAGGCCACTGGACCAGTGTTACACCGATGGCCACCAAGCGGTCAGGTAGGTAAGAAAAGAAAGGAAATGTCACTTCTGAGCGTGTTACTGTTTATCTGAGACTTTCCTGTTGGTTTCAGGGGCTGGCGTGGCTTTACTCAACGACCACATCTATGTAGTGGGAGGCTTTGATGGTGTTTCACACCTCGACTCTGTTGAGGTCTACAACATCAGAACTGACTACTGGACCACTGTAGCCAGTATGACCACTCCTCGATGTTACGTCGGAGCAACTGTTCTCCGAGGACGTCTCTATGCCATCGCCGGGTAAGAAAGAGTCTCCTTCTGTGACAGCGGGATCAAAGAATTGGTTTTAATTTCTTCAGGTTTATCTTCAAGAGATTTTAGGTCGCTGTTATCATTCCTCCTCTCCATACTGGCCCAGAAACCCTCGTAGCACGACTACACTGTAAGAAGGAACAAAATCCACTCCTTGTTTCACGCAAAAAAGGCATCAGAAGTTTAGCCAAAGCTAATATGAAGCTTCAGCAGTCTCAATTAGCCAAATCAAGTTTAGGTTTATTGCTGCCTTGTCCCAGCAATTCAACTAACAGGACAAATCCTTCTAACGCGGCGGAGGAAACCCTGTCTTGGCAAACACACACTAAGAGGGAAGTTTGTGCTAAAAAAAGACAGTACATTTGGAAGATATTCACTTGATAGGGCTCAAGACAGCTGATGCTTCATGTTAGCTTTGGCAAAATTTCAGAAGGCATTTTTAAACAAAAAAACTTTGGTTTCCTCCACTTTATTACAGCAACTAATAATTCTTTCAATACCATAAAGTATTGTATTTTGATAAAATACAAACCTTTCCTTTGAAAGGTAGATGATATCAATAACACAGTGCACAATTGTAAGAATGTTAATGGTTGCACCAAATAAACTAGTCAGTGTAGACACACAATGTAACCTGTGCACAGCTCCTCTATGAGGCCGTGTTCAGACCCACTTTAGCTCAGAGTGAAAAAACACCGCCCCACCATTAATTTGAATGAGTCTGGTTCATTCCAGCTGAGGGGTTCAAACTCAGAATGCTCTAATTAAAAAAGAAAAGAAAAGAAAGAAAAAATGAAACACATGCAAAAAAGTTGAAGCAGACTTTTCAGCAACACACCATCTTGCTGGATGTTGTTGTATTGGCCATACAGTTTTTCTGTTTCTCTGGCAATCAGTACAATTAAAGATAAAATGATTCCCCTTGTTATAACTTACATACTCAGAGCAGTGCAATCCTTTCTCATAGTGTTATATTATTGTTATTAAACCTGTTACTCAAACTGGACTACTGGATCATATTTCTTTGTTTCCCCCAGACAGCATTTCCTGTTGTGCTGCAGGGGGTGGGACACTAACAAGAAGCAGGACTAACCCTGTCTAACTCAGACTGTTGAAGCGTCATATTAGCTTCAGATAAACTTTTGAATATATTTTTGCATTTCCTCTATCATTTACATTGAAAGCTCTTTAGGACGAGATCTCGTAATGGCGAGTACAAACAGGAAGAATGATTACAGCACCTCACTACTGTTTTAAGACTTTTTTTGATCATTTGAGCATTTAAGTGGTTAAATGAGCTACAGACACAATCAGCTAGTGTATTTGCTTACACTAATAGATCTCTTGTATCTGCTTCATGATGGTAAATTAGTAGATTGTATCTTTTCCTCTTGTTATCAAGTTTAACTGGATAATTAATAGTAATAATAGATCCTTGACATCCAAATAGGAGTTAATACAATGTTTCTATTTCGTCCGTGATGTAACTGTAGTGTGAGAGGTAACTAATTAACTTTTGATTTACCTTGCATTCTGTCTCACACCTTCCTCTAGATATGATGGGAACTCTCTGCTCAGCAGTATCGAATGTTACGACCCGGTCATCGACTCCTGGGAGGTTGTTACTTCGATGGCGACACAGCGCTGCGATGCAGGCGTCTGCGTTCTACGAGAGAAGTGATCTTTGCCAAGAGCAAGAGGAAGAGCGAACACGAGGACAGGCAGCTAGACTTTTCTGCTAAAATGCCACTAAAACAGAGCCACAAAAGGGAGATGTTTGTTTGCCAGTTTGCAAAACTGTCAAATGAATAAGTGCGGCAGTTTGGGCTGCCTCCTCTACGGGTCAACCCTCCAACACTTGGACTGCGCTACAGAGATTCAGCTTTGCCGTGCTAGACTGCACCTCAAAAGAGGCCTCCAAGGAGCCCATCACCACTTGCATGACTCTCTTCAGTGGTACTTGTTGCTGTCGTTACCTGTGAGATTATTTTTTCAGTTTGTCTTCAAAGTGCAATATTTTTTACTCATCGTCATGAGAAAACATAAGAAGAAGGAGCCGACTTAGACTCCAGTTGCTGCTATATGCCTTATGACTTTGGCCTGCATCAAACAGTGAACATTCATGTTGCCTCCCATATGACTGTGATGATAGTTACAGTACATTGGCGTATTATCAAGTGTACTCATCCGGCACTCAAGGTCATTAATGGGTCAGTAATTCAACCCTTTTTGTATTTCTTCCTGTAAACAGTGCTTTTAGATTCAAATCACTTTAATACAAAAGGTTTAATACTTATTATTGCTCTCAGAATATATATTTAGAGATAAATATTGTTTTAGAAAATAACTGAATTGTACCAGTTGACTTTGATTATTTTGTCCACCTGTCTGGAAAAATCACAAAGTAGTAAGTATGAGGTGCATGTGATTTTGTTTTTATTCCTCAGCTTATACATTTGGACATTTACATGTAGGACGCAAAGTCATAACATCACTGTTGCCTGGGAAGTGAATAAACACTGAGAATGTTTTTATCTGTGGTGCATCTTCTTAGTTCGTAAAACGCCTGTTTAGTGATGCAGGGAGACAAAACGCTGTATATTCACTTCACACATCGTCAGCTGAGTCAGTGGCATCTCTGGTGAGAAAACTCGTCATTCACATCCGCAGAGCAAATCTCAATTTCACCAAACTCTACAGGGTAGACGCATCCTACATTTCCCTCCTGTATAACCTAATGTGTCCATTTGAACTTACAAAAACAGTAAAAACTAAATGACCGCATGCCACCAAATGACTGGTTTTGAAGATCTCTTGAATCTTTTCTCAAGAGCCATCATGAGGTTGATATTTGTGGTATCGAGTGAAATGTCTCAGCAACTACTGGATCGATTGCTATGAAATGTGATACAAACATTCATGTTCCCTCTTGAATGAATTCTAATAACTTTGGTAAACCCATAACTTTTCATCTAGCACCATCATCAGATCATCACGGCGTGAGCAGGGCAACAAGAATAGGACCCAAATGCAAACAATGGAGTCCAGATCAGTGATTTATTCACAAAAAATAAGGTTCAAGGCTTACAGGATCACTGAGGCAGGCAGGGAACAGGCTTGAGAGCAATAACATGAAACAACAGAGCAACGTTGATGAACTACCAGAGGAACGATGGATCTTGAGGAGTGATGAGTCCAGAACGTGGAAAATCTGAGGGCATCAGGATGAGTTCTGAGGAGTTGGAGGAAGAAGAAGGCTGGGGAGGGACTAAGAAGTAAACTGACAGATCAAGTTTTTAATGTGTCCAATACTTGGTTAATGACTAAATATACCTGAACAACTAATGACATCCCCATCATTTTTATCTGTACTTTGTAAAAGTACCAGTACAACAATGTAAAAATACTCCATCACAGGTACAAGTGCTTCATTCAAAATTCTCCTTGGTGCATGTACATAAGTATTATCAGCTAAATGTATTTAAAGCATTAAAAGTAAAAGTACTTGTTCAGACAGACAGACACATTAAAAATGAGATTGATAATACTTAACTGTTGTAGCTGGTCGTGGTGGAGCTAGTTTTAACTACTTTACATAAAGTTGGTAGTTTAGTGCGTTCCCTCCAAAGGGTCACAAGATACATTTGGGAGGTCATGAGATAATTGATGGGCTAGGAAAGAAGGAAGGAAGTTCTGCTACACAAATTAGAAACGGCACAAGAGGCCTGACTAAACACAGCTTTTAAATAAGGGATCACAAGCCACAAAGGTTGGGAACCACTTTAATCTATAATGATGTTTTTTATAATTTGAACGAGTTACTAAATCTATCAAATAAATGTAGTGGATTAAAAAGTACAATATTTGCTGCTGAAATAAAGTTGAGAAATAACTGGTGACACAAGGCTGGATTGAGTCAGATGGATAAATATTAATTAAAATGTGACACATGACGAATCTAAAAATGTGTTTAATTTTCTCTCCTGATTTCAAGCAGCATCAAGCAAAAAAGTGACTAAAACAACATTTTGAGGGAGTAAATGTATCATCCCTCCCACCATCTTTGCTCTCCCTCCTCCTCCGTCTAAACTCTGAATAAGCACCATCAGACAGACACACCTGTGAGCCTGTCTGCAGATATAAAGAGCGGCGTTGTGTTGGTGGAGACACGTTACCTGTCCCACAGCCGAGGAACTTCACGGTCTGTCTGGAGCCTTGCTGACAGATAAACTTAGAGTAACTTGCACCAGCTACTTATATCATCGGGAGCGACATGGTAAGATCATTACAAATGTATTGGAAATGGGGAAACTCACCCTTGGTCGTGTGTTACTTTTTCTGTAATCTGCACCAATTTCTGACTGTATTGTCTGCAGCTGAAAGCTATGCAAGATAAGATATGATTTTTAAGTTACAAATGAAATCTCCCCAAAACTCTGGCTGCAAGGACAGTGTTTGTATTTTAAATGCAAAATGTAATTGTTTGTGGTAACACAAATTTCTGAAGGCTTAAATTATGTCTTTGAACTTTGAGTGTTAATAGTTTTATGAGTTTACAATCACAGGCTGTTAAATGTTGACAGTTTAAAGTTTCATCTTCAGCCTCAGAGTTTTAAACTGGCCTTCAGAAGAAAAGCCTTTGGATGTGATTTTATTCATTCATTTATTTTATCGTTCATATTCCACACTTTTGTCTATCCATGTCGTACAAATGTCACTCAACAGCAAAAAAAAAATCATCTTGGGGGATGTTCTCCCTTCAGGGAAAACAAAAGGAGAAATTCTCAGCATGTTGAAACCTGACTGTGGGAAGCACTTACAAAATGCACACAACAGTATAGTGTTGGAATAAGCCTGTCCTGTTTTTGACATTGTTTACACTTAACAACTGGAAAGCTGAGCACTATACAATGAATAATATAATGCATCATCAGACACGCTGAAGCAAAGAAAGGCCGTAAACATTTACATTTTATGAACATCTGAATACCTAATTGTGAAATTGAATCACTGTTCACATTTACAAACCACTGAAATTATAATACATTAATATATTTTATTCAGAAAAACATCTGTCTAAAAATATATTGTTTAAATTTCCCTTTTTTCAAGTGGTGCAATATAAAAAAAATGTATGTTCCCAAATTCAGGGGTTTTAGTGTCTGAATTTCACCAATCCAATTTAAGCCACTTAATTCTTTTTAACTTGATTTGAATTTTTAGATTAGAATTCAAAGTACAGAAATTGACATAGACGTTTTTTCAAAGTAAAATATTTCAGTGCTTTAAACCTGCAATTACCTGTTTTTGTTTGGCCACTTGGGGGTAGCAGAAACAAGTTGTGAACACTGACATATTATAACCTGACAATAAGTTGATATGGTGAACTTGTTAGTAAACAGCTGCTTATTTACACATCAGGAAGTTGCAGAGCAACATTGGCATTCATTTGGAGTCATGTTTGTGGCCACCTGATGAATCTAGGTTCAACATTCATATAAACAATAAGCTGAAACTCACTATAAATCTCAGTGAAGCCGAGAGGAGCTGCAGATTCAGCTGCTCATTCTTTGTTGGTTCATCATTACAAGCGACGCCTTTTACATTGTTTTTGTCATCTTATACATTTCTATTATAAAAAATAGATTATAGCTGCTTTACATTTACAATATCACTATTAAGTATTCAGTTGTGCTTAAATATCACAATTCAAATATATTCAGTTGCTTTTTAGATTTACATCTTTGTGGCCTTTCCATAGTTCAGCATTTTTATCTGTTTAGAATAAGTTTTGACTTCCCCAAATGACCTTTGAAATTTTATAAGTAATTTAAAGAGATCTGAAATAGTGGGTATTATTTATGGATGGCACAACAATATGAGAAAAAAGCTCCTTGTTGATCCTTTCCAGGTTCATGTTTGCAGTAGACAGCTGTTCTGTCCATTAAACCATTAATGTTTGATGGTGTCAAACATTTTGAGAAAAGTACCACAAGGGTTGTTTTACTTTGTGTTTTGTGTTAAGAACTTTGTGACAGGTGTCTAAACTTCCATCTGTGTTGTTTCTTTTTGTTCAGAGAGAGTGCATCTCCATCCATGTGGGCCAGGCAGGTGTCCAGACAGGAAACGCCTGCTGGGAGCTCTTCTGCCTCGAGCACGGCGTTGGGCCCGATGGCGTCTTCCTGGACAGTCCTGCAGAACCGAACTCCCGTGAAGACCCATTCAACACGTTCTTCAATACTGGAAGCTCTGGGCGTCATGTTCCAAGAGCACTATATGTGGACCTGGAGCCCACGGTGGTTGGTGAGTAGTCCTGTATATGTGTTTATTTTTTACCCCCTGATGTCTATTTTTTATACCCATTCCTGTCGTACTATTATGCGTGGTTGCATGCATCTAGTATTAGTGCATCTCCATCCACGTGGGTCATACAGGTAACTGCTGATGGTAACCAAGCAACAAGCACAGTGGTAACTCCTTTACCTTTTATTCAATGCTGGCTGACATTTTCTAGAAGTGTATTATGTAAATAGCAAGTTGTGGAGTGCAGTAGTGGATTGATTTTATCCAGGCAAAACCCCCTTTTTCTTCTATCAATGTGTCGCTTCAGTTTATGCTTAAGTTGGTTCAAACTTCAAAGATAAAATATTTTTTCCACATTTTACAACATCTAAAACTGCTCATCTCAGCTACATCACTACAACTGGTCTTGCATTTAAAATGTATGTAGTTTGAGTGAACGGCAGCTATGGAGCCCCAAACCTGACAAAATGAAATAAAAAGTTATAAAACTGAATATATCAATAAATAATACTCTCAGTTAGATAATTTAAATGGAGTGTAAAAAGCAACATGGAGATGTATACTTCCAGTCAGTTTGTTAAAACGTAATCTATTATCTTTTAGTAGCTCATTTAGTTTTCCTGTTTTTTGGGGCAATTGGGTGTGGCACACATAGGTTCACACATATTTAAAGTCTGGAAAAGGATGAATGATAACAGCAAAGCAAATTTGTTTCCATGTTCATATGGGCATCTGACTTTTGTTTAAAGACAGACTTGAAAAATTGTGAACCATTTACCTACTCTTGGTTTTCCCAATCAACATTTCCCATTTTCCTCACCACACTTCCAATTTTGCTTAAATGATGATGTGATGGGCATGAGCATGTATGTCCAGTATTGTTTATTAATCTATTCAGTTATATTTTTCACTTGTTTGATAACCTTTTGCCCTATTTTCAATTCAAGACCCCATTTTTATGGCTTCAACATTACATTAAATGGATAATCTTTGATATAGTGTGCATCATTTTACGCACGTCCCTTTAAGTCAGCCTGATATTTAGTTTGTAGTGTAGGAACTCTTCACAAAAAAAGCAAAGTTATTCATGAGTTTGCTGCATCAACAGAAAAAGTTTAAAATAATGTGACAGTAAAGCTGATAAACTACATACCAGGAAATGTCTGTTTTAGTGGAAAACATCCACATTTGGCTGTGGTCAGGACTGTCAAGGTAAACCAAGTCGATCTTATTAACCTTTTGGAATAAAACCGTTCTTCTCAGATGAAGTAAGGGTTGGAAAGTACAAAGAGCTTTTCCATCCTGAGCAGCTGATCTCTGGAAAGGAGGATGCAGCTAACAACTACGCTCGTGGCCATTACACCATCGGGAAAGAAATCATTGATGGAGTCATGGAGCGTGTTCGTAAAATGGTCAGTAATAATAAAAAAAGAAACAGATGAATGAGCATTATTGTGAAATTTACAGAAAGTGCTATGAAGACAAAGAAAAGCATTGTTTTGTTGTAAGAGTTCTTTCTGCACTATTTTCTTTTTATCTAATGTGGTATAAGTGGGAATAATGATGCACTTATAATAACCACTGTTTTATGTGCTAAAAGCTAATGCTAATAGAAAAGCTGTTTTATATGCTGTTAGTTAATGCTCATAGCATTATAAGCTAATGCTTATAGCACATAAAACAGTGGTTATTGTATTAAGGAATAGTTCACTTTGGGAAATATACTCATTCTTTTCTTGCAGAGAGTTAGACTGGAAGATCCATACCACTCTCAAATCTATCCGTTCAATATCTTGTTTGTTTAATCTGAACAGGAAGTTGCAGTTTTTACACTTCTGTTTTTCATGGATTAAACAAACAAGATATAAAGTGTTAATAAGGGAGCTTTAGAGGTGCTGGTAGGGGGATTTTGTTACCTTTGGACAGGGCCATGCTAGCAGTTTCCACCTGTTTCCAGTCTTTATGCAAAGCGAAGTTAGCCGGCTGCAGGCTGTAGCTTCATATTAAACAGACAGATATGCAAGTGGTATCAATCTTCTCATCTTACTCTGCAAGAAAGCAAATAAGCACATTTTGCAAAATGTCAAATTACTCCTTTAACAGAGGCTGTCCTCTCCGTCTGTCCCTCTCATCAGACGGACCAGTGCACAGGCCTGCAGGGGTTCCTCATCTTCCACAGCTTTGGTGGTGGAACTGGCTCTGGCTTCACCTCTCTACTGATGGAGCGTCTGTCCCTAGACTACGGCAAGAAATCCAAGCTGGAGTTTGCTGTCTACCCAGCTCCCCAGGTGTCAACTGCTGTGGTGGAGCCCTACAACGCCATCCTGACCACCCACACTACCATAGAGCACTCTGACTGCGCTTTCATGGTGGACAACGAGGCTATCTACGACATATGTCGTCGCAACATGGACATTGAGAGTCCTGGTTACATCAACCTCAACAGATTGATTGGTCAGATTGTTTCCTCCATCACGGCCTCCCTTCGTTTTGATGGTGCCCTCAATGTCGATCTGATGGAGTTCCAGACTAACCTGGTGCCATTTCCACGCATCCACTTCCCGCTGGTCACCTACTCACCCATCATCTCAGCTGAGAAGGCATACCATGAGCAGCTGACTGTGTCCGAGATCACGAGCGCTTGCTTTGAGCCGACCAATCAGATGGTCAAGTGTGACCCTCGTCACGGCAAGTACATAGCCTGCTGCATGCTGTACCGAGGCGATGTCGTTCCTAAGGATGTAAATGCTGCCATTGCAAGTATAAAGACGAGACGTTCTGTTCAGTTTGTCGACTGGTGCCCGACTGGCTTCAAGGTGAGTAACGTTATGAAGGTAGGAAGTGCAGTTTGAGATACTTTATGTTTCTGATTGTTCTCTTCGTCTCAACAGGTTGGCATTAATTACCAGCCTCCAACTGCAGTTCCCGGTGGGGATCTGGCCAAAATCCAGAGGGCTGTGTGCATGCTGAGCAACACCACCGCCATTGCTGAGGCTTGGTCTCGCCTTGACCACAAGTTTGACCTCATGTACGCTAAGCGAGCGTTCGTCCACTGGTATGTGGGTGAAGGCATGGAGGAGGGAGAGTTTGCAGAGGCCAGAGAGGACCTGGCCTGTCTTGAAAAGGATTATGAGGAGTTGGGTAAAATGAACGCAGATGATGAAAATGATGACGAAGACCAAGAATACTGAACCTTGTGAGGCTTTGGGCTGTGACACCTGCACAGCAATGATTTTATATCGGTGCTTTGGTCTTCTAAGCTAGTTAACCAAATTGATTATCTTTCTCGCTGCCATGTTTTTATATCAGCTTTAGATCAAGAAGACAAACTACTCTAAGTTGTATTTGAATGGTGCTGTGAAATAAGTTTGTCTTGTCATATTCTGTGTTAAACTTAGAGCATTGCAAGCAGGGTGTTAAAGTGGTCTACTGATCTAAGACATAAAACGACCACATTTTTGTTTGGGAAACTGATCAGTGGTGGAAAATAACTAAGTACATATACTCAAGTACTGCACTGTTTTCAGGTACATTTTTTTTCTTTCATTTTCTTTACACTTTTTCTTCTTTATCTGAGATGTAAATATTGTACTTTTTACTCCCTTACATTTATTGGACAGCTGCCGTTATTACTTTTCAGCTGAAGAATTTATATTATACATTTGATACACTTTAAAAATGCAACACTGTTAAAGATGAATTAATTAAGAAGTTAGTTTATATTGACTTGTTTTTTCTTTGTATACATCAATAAACAAAACACACACACACACCAACATCAAGAATACTCACAAACACTCACTTATGCGTATCTGCTTATATAATCTGACAATATTGTCTGTTACATTCATGCCAATAAAGCAAACTGAACTGAATTGATTAAACCAGTAGTTTCCAAACTTTTTGGTTTGTGACTCCTGTCAAAAAAAGTGTGTAGTCACGTTTCAAATGTCTGAGTTGTTAGCAGTTCCACCAAAGAGACATTTCCCAAACTTCTCATATTTTCATTTAAATAATTGTTTAAGGGTATTTTTACTTTTAATAATTTAATCACATTTGACTGATAATACTTTAGCACTTATACTGAAGCATGGATTTTGATGCAATACTTTTACTTGTAATGGAGTATTTTTACACCATCGTATTGCTACTTTTGTTTAAGTAAAGGATCTTAATACTTCTTCCACCACTACAATACAGTATTGTTATTACACCCAATGAGGAAATAGTTGAATATAAAAAGGTGAATATATATTCAGTCATCAATAAAATCATTCCGAATCAAAACATCAGGGGGGAAAATGAATGATGTTTTGTTTTTACACCGATCAGCCATAACATGACCACTGACAGGTGAAGACAAGAACATCGATTCTCTTGTTACAGTGGCCCCTGTCAGTGGCTGAGATATATTAGGCAGCAAGTGAACATTTGTCCTTGAAGTTGATGAGGGAAAAAAAGGCAAGAATAAGGGTGTGAGCGACTTTGACAAGAGCCAGTGGTTAGACGGCAGATTGTCTCCGTAGCTGCAGCTCGTGTGGTGTTCCCGGCCTGCGGAGATCAGAACCGACCAAAAGTGGTCCAAGGAAGAAAAACCAGTGAACCGGCGACAGTCAAGGTTCACTGATGCACGTGGGGAGTGAAGGCTGGACTGTGAGGTCCAATCCAACGGAAGAGCTGCTGTAGCTCAAACTGCTGGTTCTGATAGAAAGTGAGCACAGTGCATCGCAGTTTGTTGTGTCCGGGGACAGACCGGCCAGGGTGCCCATGACCCCCGTCCACCACTGAAAGCGCTGACCGGGTGCAATAGAAGGTGGTGGCCTGGTCCGATGAATCATGTTGGATTATGTGGATGGTGTGTGACGTTTACCTGGGGAAGACATGGCACCAGGATGCACTATGGGAAGCAGGTAGGAGAGCTGGAGCTTTGGGAAATGTTCTTCAAGGAAACCTTGGGTCCTGCCATTCATGTGGATGTTACTTTGACACGTATCATCTACATAAACATTGTTGCAGACCAAGTGCACCCCTTCATGGAAACGGTATTTCCTGATGGCAGTGGCCTCTTTCAGCAGGATAATGAACACGACGACGAGCTCAAGGTGTTCTCTTGGCCTCCAGATCCAATCGAGTATCTGTGGGATGTGCTGGACAAACAAGTCCGATCCATGGAGGCCCCATGTTGCAACTTACAGGATCTGCTGCTAACGTGTTGGTGCCAGATACCACAGCACACCTTCAGAGGTCTGGTGGAGTCCTTCCCTTGACGGGTCAGGACTGTTGTGGTGGCAAAAGGGGGACGTACACAATATTAGGCAGGTGGTCATAATGTTATGGCTGATCAGTGTGTGTGCGTGTTTTATACATATATATATATATATATATATATATATATATATATATATATATAGATATATATATATGACAAAGTGACTATGATTGTTAAATAGCAGATGTTATAAAACGTTTATGTGAAACATCTGATCAAACTGCACAGACTGGCTTTTTAAACAAATAGTCCCGAGGCCTGTACTATGGAGGAAGTTCAACGTACCCAGGATTGATTTTCGTGATCCGGCTTCACTGAGCCTAACAACCGTAATCACGCTCAGCGGTCACATGACGATGGGTTATCAACTCGGTAAATCAACATAATTTAGCGGTAAATAGGCTTAAATTCATATCTTATAAGTACGAGGATTTACTGCTTCAGTTGGCCTCTGTTGTAGGATGATATCAGGATACAGAAGCACAATGTAATGGCTTTGACACTTCTTACAAGAAGCTGACACAGATAAGTCAGTCTCTGCAACCAGACACAATCTCACGAACTCCTTCTTTTCTATTGGTTATGCCATTTTCCAAGATAATTGATTGGTCAGTAGGCGGTGCTTTTTGTACGAGTTGATCTGTTATCTCCAACACAACCTGCTCAGGAGCAGGTTAGGCGTGCAGCGTAAGTTACCATGGCGATTTACCCTGAACCGCCGTCGTAGTACTGACAACCCGGAGTTAATCCTGAAGTTACCTCGCTGAACTCAAACCCCGTTTCGTAGTGCAGGCCTCCGGTAGCCGTGAAGGTGTCACCTGAAAATATTCATCCGCGCAAGTGTAAACATGACATATTACAATGAAGAGAATTGTGTCACAGATCACCATTTCTTAATAACACGATGCGATAAAGTATTTGTAATATTATTCACAAGTTAATGAAATGTATTGCTGTGCAGTTGTGAAGTGAAACATGAAAAGAACCGTCACACTTGATGACGTCTTACCAAGATTTTAGGCTACAGCCTGTGGAGCAGACAGCACACTCGCCTCTCCTTTCTAATCATATGTATAAATTGATCCGTTTCAGATGTTGATTTTGTCTGTGGTTTAACGGTTGCACATCAATTCAACAGCAAATTGGGCAAAATCCAGGTCTAGATTGTGTAGTTACTAAAGTGTAAGGTTATGAGATTAGAGATTCAAATCTAACAATGTGATGGCTTTATATAAAATTGGGTGTAAAATTAACAAAATATTTAAAGCACCACAACATTGACAAAAATGTAAACCACATCTAGCTCTAGTTACTTAAGTCGAAGTCGATTAAACACAAACAACATTGAAGAAACTAAGAAACCCCACACACATTAATAAGAACTGTGTGGTGTCTAGTTTTTTGAGCGGACGTGCTCACTGCCTTGGAACATTCTCCTCACTGTGTGCATGGATGTGTGTGTGTGTGTGTGTGTGTGTGTGTGTGAGTGTGTGTATGTATGTTTGTGTGTGTGTGGGCTGTATGTGTGTAAGCTGCCTCCTCTCGTGTTGATGACGACTGACTGCCACCGAGTCTGACGGTGAACAAACGGGATTTGAAAAAACAACAAAAACACCCCAGGAAAAGCGTAACACGGTGATACTTTTTTGCAGTGACCTGTCCTGTCCGAGCTACCACCAGGTCGGTCCAGTAACGATGAGCCTTCCTCGGCAGGACGAGTTCAAGCCTCCTCCGGAGTGCCCGGTCTTCGAGCCCAGCTGGGAAGAATTTAGAGATCCTTTTTCCTTCATCAACAAGATCCGTCCCATCGCCGAAAAAACAGGCATTTGCAAAGTCCGCCCGCCTCCGGTGAGTGTGATAAAAGGCGATAAAGCGTTACACTGACACGGATGCTGAATTAGTCCACCGTTAAGACCGCTGTAGATGGACCAAGCGCCCAGGATTTAAAGGGACTGTTCAACATGGCGGATATACGGCTATGTTCATTCTTTGTGCTGCCACAGCTAGCTAGCTCTCATTTATAATTCCATACCTCGAAACCACACTGTTTATTGGCCGGCTTTGAGCTAGTTAGCAGCAATATAGATGTACCAATGTATCAAAAGTGGATTATAGTCGTGGTTCATCGTGTGTCAACAAAGCCTCTGTGCTCCGGTCATTGAGTCTCCTAGCTAGCTAGAAGGCTAACGCTAGCTAACAGCTCAACAACCAACCTGTCATAATTTAGCACACGGCTTTGACTTAGGTGGCTATGCGGAAGCAATTCGGCTGCGTAAAAGAAAATGAAATGATCATAATATAGACATTTATGTTAACACGTATCCTTCCTATTTGTCCTTAAATGTCCTCACAGTCCTGCAGTTGTTGTTAATTATGGTTTTATTTCTTAAAGAGCACCATGATGCAGTTGGGCCACTCAGTGTACTTGAGTCTGTGTGATCCATCACTTCTCCGTCAACTGTCAGTTTCTAGTGAATATCTGAAGAAGTGTGTATTTATTTCATGGATCAGGCAAAATTAATCTTCCCTTTATGGTGTGTCAAAAAAATTGCCCCATAAATGGGGCAATAAGTAAACTGGGGTATTTAAACACAAAGGCCACTATTATTGTTAAATAACAAGTTGTGACTTTTGATGTTTGTGGTTTCGCCTGCCATATTACACCATTTTTCACTTGTATTGCATGTTACTATAAGTTTATTGAAGACGAGCAACTGTTCATGTATGAGCCTGTGTTGTAGGGTGTTGTCCTCCATGTTGGCTTTGTGGTAAGCTGGGCTGGTGAGTGAGTCTTCCATCTGGCCATTTTGTGTGCCAATGGGGTTTGTTGGCTACTGACTTAAAACAAGAACTAGGGTCTCTGTTTGTATGATAGGGTATTGTCATTGTATGTGCTGGACTGTGTGTGGTATTGATGTGGATATTGATCGGTGTTGTGAGATATAAACTGAACAGGATCACTGTGTTCTTTCAGTATGAGCAGGCCTTGCTTTTCTGCCAGACTTAATCGTAATATCGCTTTAAACATCTGCAAGCATATGTCTTTTATCTGCTTAATTTCAGTTTAGTTAAGTCACTGTAAGCAAAAACAAATGAAGATTTAATAAAGAAATGTTGGTCTAGGCTTTGACAAACAATTGTCACAAGGGGGCCATCTTGAAAGGCAAAACAAATAGACTCTGTAATGTGACTTATCAATGCAAGAATGGAAATTACTGCCAACTACACAAAAATCTAGGCTGCATGTTATGACGACCTTCATGTGCCATTGTATGTATTTTTGTTCGTGTTTAGGGTTGGCAGCCTCCGTTTGCTTGCGATGTTGACAGACTTCACTTTGTTCCTCGGATTCAGAGGCTCAATGAACTGGAGGTGAGTTTTGTTAGTCAGATTATACCAGTGATTATTTGACTGTGTGTGTCAGTGCAAGACAGTAAAAGTGAACATTAAATTGCCACATTTTTACCTTGTTAACTTAATTAACTGTACTGATAAAGAACAGAAATGGTATTAATGTCTTATGATTGTTACGATTGTGCCTTATTTTATTTTTGTTTTTAAACAATTGGAAACAATACCCTGTGTTCTTGAAAACATATCAGCCTGTTCAGATTATTTTTGGCCCCTGTTAATTTTACGTCTTGATCCTTGAATGCCTTGAATTCCTTGTTTCGAAAAGTGTAGCTGACTGTTGTCATTTATTTTATTTCCAGGCACAGACCAGAGTCAAGCTCAACTTCTTGGACCAGATTGCCAAATTTTGGGATTTGCAGGGATGTGCCCTAAAGATTCCTCACGTGGAGAGGAAGATTTTGGATTTATATAAGCTAAATAAGGTTTTAATAATTAATCTGTACATTGTATGTATGTATGTATGTATGTATATTAATGTACATATACACACACACACACACACACACACACACACACACACACATATCTCCTCTTTAAATGCAGTGGCAACTCACACCATTAACGCAATGTCGTTTCAGCTGGTAGCAGATGAGGGTGGATTTGACATTGTCTGTCGGGACAGACGATGGACCAAGATTGCACTACAAATGGGCTTCGCCCCTGGCAAAGCTGTCGGCTCACACCTGCGAGGGCATTATGAGAAGATACTTTATCCCTACAATCTGTTTCAGAGTGGAGCACACCTGCTGGTGAGTTGGACGCATGCATCATTATGACAGTGTATCTTGATCCTGATGCACACAAAGAGAAGCTGTCATACATATAACAGTGTGTGGCTATAAACAAAGCACTTACCAAATATTTATAATGTTAGTCAAAGTTAAATTGCACAGTTATTATGCTAAAACATGTGTGTTTAACTTTGAAGAAGTGTCTAGTCCTATCAAAGTTCTGAAGGTTAAAGATAAATGGAAACAAATGCATTATTAAGACGCGCATGTTCATGTTGGGCTTCAACGTATATCTGCATTTTATGTTAGGATTTATTTAAAGTTGAATCTTTGTTTTTTTACAGATTGTTTTTGAGAAGTTAACTGCTGTCTGTCTAATATATTGATAGTGAATTCATCATCTGGTGTCATGTATTTTAATAGCTTTAGCACCCTAATGTCCCATAACATGTTGCGAGAGAGCTTATCCAAGGCCACTGAATTGGTACTGTGTGACCTGTTGGACAGGTCACTCTAAATTGTTTAATTACCCAAGCTCTCTCTTGCCTCAGGCACCAGAGCCAGCTTCCAAACTGATGCGTTTGGAGGCTTATCCTGAACTTGAAAAGGTATGTTTGCATCAAGGTTAAAAGCCTCTCTGCCTTACAATCCTGCATGTTTATCTACGGCTGGGCAGTAAACTGTATTCTCAGCTAATTGATTTGTAGATGTATTTTGAACTAGACCCTTCTTAGAACAGCCATCAGCTGGATTTACAGCGAAAGGATCACTTCAAAATCCTGAAAGTCTGATCTTCATTACTGGTCCTGCACACCTGTTTGGGGTGACATACTGCAACTAACCACATCCTCCTTCTGTCCTGTTTTGTCCTCTGGTTGTTTAAACTACGTTAATACCAAACACTGTCTTTGATAGAGCACGTCCCAGTTTTTTAGCCACGTTTGGCACCTGCTGATACTTCCTAGTTCTTGTCATGTAATATTGGCCTATATTTATTTTATTTCTGCTTGTAGATGAAATAAATAATCGTATAAGGAGATCTCTATAAAATGTAGGCTATGGTACACTCACACTTCCTCTTTTAGACACATAAATCTATCCTGTCTGCGTACTCATATTAAAATCTGTATCTAATATTCCATTCATATCTGACTGCATTTGAGCATACAGGTATTTCCAGTTAGGCACACAAATGCTTTTAATAGTGTGTGAGCTGTTTTAACAGGCATGCTATTTCCTTCAGTGTGTTCAGAAGCCAGTCCGGCCAGTGGAGAGTCTAGGAACCACAGAGAGCACAGACACCAAGGAGCACAAGCTGCAGGAGCAGGCCCAGAAGCAGCCTGCCATGACGCCGGACGTTTGCCCCACTGCTCGCAGAGCCAAGCGCATGAAGTGTGAGGTGGGTGTCGTTGAAGTGGGCCACAAACACCACATAATTTTACGTTGGCAGGAGTTTCACGTCTGACTTTTTCTGTAGTCTGTTTGTGTGAAGACTGAACCAGGTGAGCCCGGCGAGAGCAAGCCGAATCTGAGGCGGAGGATGGGTTCTTTGGTCGCCAAGCAAGAACCAGGTCAGGCTCCACATCCCAGAGTGAAATAAGAGTTACACAAATTACATTTACAGTATGTATGGAAACCCTTTTATATTGGTATAAAAACATTTCAGAAATGGTTTATAACTATAATGTTCATTCATGTATTTTTCTTTTGAGTTGAAGAAGACTATACATACAGTATATTATTGTCAATGCTAATTTTAATTTACACTACCAGTCAAAAGTTTGGACACACTTGAATGGGAAAGTGTGTCCAAACTTTTGACTGGTACTGTACACTTACAGAGACAGGCCTTTTCTGATGTCAAACAGTCTACACGATTCTACAGGGTGAAACTGGAACAACCAATCTGGGATTAGTTTCTACTATGGGGGCAATGATTATTAAAAACCTGTGTTTGATGATTTCAAAATAAAAT
>JAVQJL010054805.1:0-11909 GCA_036024295.1 Nannoperca obscura | reverse complement strand
CCCCCCCCCCCCCCCCCCCCCCCCCCCCCCCCCCCCCCCCCCCCCCCCCCCCCCCCCCCCCCCCCCCCCCCCCCCCCCCCCCCCCCCCCCCCCCGTACAAACCCTGAGCTTTGATTCCTCAGATTGCTCTGACAGACACTGTGTCTGAAAAGATTTAACACGATAAGTCATCAGAAAAAGAGAAGAGCTGCACTTGATGCGAACCTAAAAATGTGATCAGCTCGGTCAGTTTCCACGGTCTCCTGTCACCATTTCTTCTAATTTCAGGAAACACAATTGGTGCTGCTGCATTCGAGCGAACTGAGAGGAACTGCTCTCTGTCCCCACCGGTAAGATCAATTTTGACATTTTGAATGTGAGCGCTGTAATTTTAACATTTTAAAAGAATTATTATTGATTTTATTTTCAACAAAATTCAAAAATGAAGTCATGAAATTGACCTCAAAGAAGTCACACGGTATATTTTTCTGTTATGAAATATGTTGCATGAGTTTTACAGATACAGTTAATGATTACTGCACATACAGTAAATGATTACAGTGGGAGATACAGAAACGGATGAATCAGCAGTTCTTAGCAGGTTTTAATTAAATCGGAAGACTTTTCACACTCTGCCTCTCTCTCTCTTTCCCTTTGTGTGTGTGTGTGTGTGTGTGTGTGTGTGTGTGTGTGTGTGTGTGTGTGTGTGTGTGTGTGTGTGTGTTACAGTACCTCCCCAGCACAGCAGTAAATACCACTCACCGGCTTCAGGAGTTACGGGAAAAAATGTTTCTACTGAATATTTCTGCTTACATTATCCCTGGCACTGACGCTCACCTGGTACATCTGCTGTCCATCATAATTACTGCATCTGGGTTTAAACTGTATATGTGTGTGTGTGTGTGTGTGTGTGTGTGTGTGTGTGTGTGTGAAAGAGAGATGCTAACCTACTATGTTTCTCTGTCAGAGTGAGTATATCGCACCACGTGATGCCAGGATGGCCTTCATGACCGGATTTACAGGCTCCGCAGGTACAATCCTTCGCTGCCTCCTTCTCTTCTTCATCCTCCTACTCCTACTCCTCCTCCTCCTCCCCATGACTCAACCCCCCCACGTCTGAGTGCCGTGGCCATACAGCTCCTCTACTTTCATCGCACATCCTCACCGAACAGCCTGCTCCTCGTTCATTTAGTTTCATTGCTTTCACTTACTGCGTCATTGCAATCACTTCATCCGCGTTCTCCATCCCAGAGCAACTTGACCATTAAATTACAAAATCTATTTTCACGCAACACTGGTGAACAGAATTAATGATCATACATATTTGTTTATTATGTGCACATTAAATGACATGGGCACATAGGTCCATCAAATAAATGTGCCAGATTTAGACATGCTGCTTGTTTCCGTACTCAGCTGTTGCAAAGATGAAAGTATAAGAAGACAGATGACTATTCAGTAAAGTACTGTTAACAGCAGGCCAAACCTGTGCCAAATCCATAAAGAAAAGTCTTCCATTAAGAATCAGACATGCAAAATTTAGATTCAGTGGCTTCTGCTTAAGTGTGTAATGTGAGGGTACAACAGTGGAATGATAATGTAAGCCCTGATTATATATCCACCACACATCACCAGGTTGCGATCTCCTCACGCATACATTCCTCAAGATTAGCTGTCCCATCACACATTGTTCTAAGTCATCTCTGGCATTTATAGCTCTTTGCAATTCACTTTTACCGCTGCCCTCTCCATAACACAGCTGCTGTCCTGCCTCTCCCCCAGGCACTGCCATAGTTACTCAGACCAAGGCCGCCCTGTGGACAGACAGCCGCTACTGGGTTCAAGCTGAGAGACAGATGGACTGCAACTGGGAGCTGGAAAAAGATGGTAGGGGTGATCATATTGTGATTACCTGTTATGACAACGCAGGACACATGGATGCCAATCAAAGATTTGTGGTTTTGATGATCTATTCTAAAAATATCCTGAAAAGGCTGTACCTATTATTACAGGATTTACATGACAAAGATAGGCATGTGTAGACTGTAGACCTTGACAGCTCTGACACATATTTAGCCTTTACTGTAACTATACAATATACTTCACACTGTACTGTACACTACCTGTACTGTATAATGTACCTTGATTGTAACATGGGTCACTAATTAATTGACCTTTAACTGCTTGTAATTGCATAATGTATCATGTAAATCATTTAAACCTTTGCATCTAATTTACTTTCCTATGAAAGCATAACAAGTTGCTTATTAATGTTGATTAGTTTGGTCCAAAAGTATTTATGTTCTCTGAATCATAATAATCGTTGTCGTTACTGTAGTTTAGTGAAACTGACATTGTTGAATCTCCTAATCCACATTTTGTTAAAGCAAGTTGTGCTCATTTAATTTAAAACATATCGAACTGGCAAAAAAGTAACATTTTGAATAGTGCTATGATGTATCACAATATCCACCGCAGGGAGGCCAACTGGATTTATTCTTTCACATGCTCTAAAGTTAATTATAACTTGACTACAGTCTCTCATATGTGATGTTCCCCAGTGTCCATTAGCAGTGTAGCAGAGTGGCTCATCTCTGAGGTTCCACCAGGAAAACAGATCGGCTTTGATCCCTTCCTCTTCTCCCTCAGTAAGTCTCCATTCTCCATCCCACCTGTCAGTCGAGGTTAACATCAATACAGTGCTTGCCCAAGTGGATAGAAAATTATTGATGGAGCCTCCAGACGCCATGCGGGCTGTTTACTTGCAATTGATTCGGTTCAGTGTGTGTAATGATCTGCAATTTCCTCCATTAGAAACACAGGGGGACTACAGCATCAATCTGGAGTCGAGCAATCGCAGCCTCAAGTCCATCACAACAAACCTGGTCGACCAAGTGTGGAAGGAAAGACCGCCCATTCCACCTGACAACCTCACCCGTCTGCCCGACAGAGTCATACGTGGGTTTCCTTATATCTGTGTATGTGTCTGTACTTTACACACAAACACACACACACACACTGCAGTCTGCTGGTCTGCCTGTGTGGTGCCCTCCTATCTATGTGCTGATAAATACCTGCAAACAGACAGCAATAAGCGGCTCTACAAACAGCCATAAACAGCCATGTTTTACAGATCAAATTCCAACTTTGAGAGAATGAAAAAGCCTCCGGATAAGGAAGCTGTCTGAACACCCATGGGCCTTATTAGTCTTTATGGTCAGCAAATAGACAAATGGAACAAATGGAGAGAATCATAAACCTAATGGTCTCTGTGTGTGCGTGTGTGTGTGTGTTTGTGTGTGTTTGACATACAATCTGGCATCCCACATGGGGTTTTAGCTCAGCTCTAAGAAGCAATTTAGTGTCTTTTAGCTTATTGTTTTTTAAATTTACAGTCCACACATTTACCATTTTGCTTCAGTCTCACCGCTCATCAACCTTGTTTTGCAGCTTTTTCAGCTCTATAAACCCTCTGTACACTACCTGCTCAGCACCAAATGGCAGACAGATACCGTAAGCAACTTGCTGGTGAACACATTGGAGTATTTAGTAGCTTAATGGCCAAATATTTCCCTCAAATCCTGGTGGAGACCAAAACAGAACTTAAAGAAGAGTGAATATTGGACAAAGAAAATCATGTGGATACAAACACGACTCCAAATCAATGATAATGTTGCTCTGTGTCTGCTCAGTGTGTAAATGGGCAACTGCTTACTAAAGTCACCACATCATCAATTATTGTGTGATTGTATGTCAGTGTGGTGTTTCCAGCTTATTATTCTGCCCCCTAATCAACAAAAAATCACTTAATGCAGGTTTGATAAGAATTATGGTGAAGATACATAATAAAACTCAATGTCCGATACAAATGGACATCAAGTGTTTATTGTTTTCAAAGTAAAATGTGTGTGTTTGCAGAAAGGTCTTGGCAGATGAAAGTGGAGCACATACGGAATCAGATAAGGGACAATCCATACAAACCGACAGCTCTTCTGCTATCAGCACTGGATGAAACAGCCTGTAAGTAACTTTGTCCATGAAGCAGTTCAAACATGCTGCTAAATTCACTTTATTGTATTGTCTAATAATTAGTTATCCTTTATTATCAACAGTTACCATATTATTTAACTGATTTGATTTCCTGTATGTGCTCTGGATATTCAGTTCAGCACTTTGCAAATGTACAGTGAATTATTCCAAAGCATCTTTCTTATAACCCACACCAGAGCGCTGTGGAGCTTCAAACCTTTCCTGACTCCTGATTTGCAAATTAACAAGTCTGTTTTCAATGACACGGACAGCAAAAAAGTCACATACCTCAGTCACAAAGATTAGATGTAAAATGCATTTCTTGACTTAGGTTGGATCCAGCAGAGGACGTTAATGAGCTGCTGCTGCTGGTAATCAGGGGTGGTGTGTATTCTTGATTTCTAGGGCTGTTCAATCTGCGCGGCAACGACATCCCATACAATCCCTTCTTCTACTCCTACACATTGCTCACAATGGATGAGATCTGGTAAGTCCATTTTTCAGGGATTAAATGTGTGAACACGGGATTCCTTTCAAATATTATTTCTTATGTCTCTGTTCATGCAATTCCCATCACATATACTAAGAATATAAGGACATAAAAGCATCATACTTTCCCATTTACCACATCTCCACATATGCAGGCTCTTTCTCCACACGGACAGAGTGGCAGATGAATTGAATGTGTACCTGAACGCCTCCTGTACCGGGTCCCTCTGTGTGCAGCTAAAAGGCTATGACACTGTCCTAGATCATGTGAAGGAGTATGTGGCCCAGACTGGGGTTAAAGTGTGGATCGGCACAGAGTACACAAACTACGCACTTTATGACATCATCACACCAGAAGTATGCAGATATTTTCTTTTACAATAAATTTACTGTACTGCATAATTTAATTCTTTGTTCATGTTGTATAAAGTTTTTAAATCTTGATTTAAATGCACTGTGTACATACAGTATGTGTTTGAATTGCTGTATTTTATTATGAAAGCAGCTGTAGTGAGTGACCACTCGTTGGATGTTGCTGGGATAAATATGTGTGACGTGTGCTGTCGACAAAATCCAAGTTTTTACACAAAGGATCAAACGACTGGGTAATGTGAAAGGGCTCTCTCATGGTTAAGAAGTGGGTGGTAAATGAGAGGACAAGGCCTTTTCAGGAATTAGTAGCATTAAATGATATATTTTTTGTATTAATTATTATGATTTTGTGTTTTGCATCATGCAGGACAAACTAATGACAAGTTCCTACTCTCCTGTGTTGACGACTAAAGCAGTGAAGGATGAGACTGAGCAGCGAATCTTGAGGGATGCTCACGTACGTCATCTGCACACAGACATACTCACGTCATACACAAGCACACCACCATGTACATGCACACATGAACACTTCTAACAAAAACACTCTGTTACATTTAGAGACCTATAGTGATAGTGGGACTGTTATCATTCCAGGAATTCATTAATCAGTCTTCATTGTCTGACTGGTGAGGGCATTTATCACCAGTATGGGACATTTATGAATCGTTGTCATTTAGAGGCTGGACACTTCGGCGAACACACACCCTGATACACTTTATTACCCTGCCCAGAGATGTCTGAACAGCTTTGCAACATGTCGTGTGACTTGTCGGTCTGTATGTTTTGCGTTGTTGTGATTGATGCTGTGACTCTCCTGCTCAGTGTGTCGTTGTGGCTCCTGTGTAGGTGAGGGATGCAGTCGCAGTCATCCAGCTGCTGATGTGGCTGGAGAAGGTAGTGCCAGAGGGGAAGGAGACTGAGCTGACCGCTGCAGAATATGTCAATACGTGCCGCAGGTGAGTGCACACTTAAATACATTAGATGGAGGAGAACTGAGATACAGTATTTGCAGGAAGCCATTGCTACTTCCTAAAATAACACAAGACAGACTATGAGTGCTCTAGAGTCTAGAAAATAAATGATACGTAACATAAAAGCAGAGATCCTTAAAGACATAATATAAAAGACATAATAAAATTCTAAATTAAAGTGTCATTACAGCAAACAGAAAGACAGCAGAGGCCCAAGCTTTGAGACTATCTCTGCAAGCGGACCCAATGCTGCACTTGCTCATTACAGGTAAGATTTATTAATATTCTTACTGACTTTTTCATTTCGATCATACATTTGTTTATACATACCAATTCTTTGTCTTTAGCTTGCAGCAGTCTTAAAGAACCATAGCTGTGGTTTTGCATGTGGTTCCAAACATTACTGTTTAACCTTTTAAAAGCAAGTTTTAAACTGACTTTTCTACCTCTTCTTGTTGATGCGTCGACCTACATTGTTCAACAAGTCTTAAACCTAATCAATGAGACACACTATTGCACTCTGTGCCATTATAGCGATGTTTATTTTGATTCATACACATACGTGCTGCTGTATGAATACCCTTTAGTGTGCAAAATGTGTACTAAGCCGCAGCTGACAATAGTACACTATTTACTTGTGTTTGAGATACATTTGCCAATTACTACAGTGCCAGACTGAGAAAGAAATTTCTGAGTCTTTTTTTTAAAATGAAACTACTGAGCAGGGCAGTATTCAGAGGGGAGTTATTCTAGCAGTTTAAGATGCTGACCTAAAGGCAAAAAAAGCCTACAAAAACGACTAAAATAAATGGAAAACAAAAGCCACCTGGAGATCCATCTACAAATTGATGTGATGCTTTATATGTAAATTATTTGTAGCTAATGAGCATAAACGTTTAAAACACTGGTATGGTCCTTTAGTGCACTACAGCTGCCATCAGAGAGCTGCAGTGCTGCTATTCCTTCCTGTTTTTCTGTGTTGCAGCCCAACAGAAGAATCAAGCCGCAGGTTGACAGTTGATGAGATGTACCTGGTGGACTCTGGAGGCCAGTATCTGTGAGTAAAGCGACACCCTGCTGACAGACTCTCCAGTTTCACCTCTCGACAGTTGCATTTGAAATGAGTCATCCTGTCTCTCACTACTATCAGAGACGGGACCACTGACATCACTCGGACAGTTCACTGGGGAACCCCCACAGCAATGCAGAAGGTAACACTTTAGATATTATATTGAAAGTGTGAATGATTGAAGGGATATTTACATTTTCACAACTCAAGAGATGGCTTATCCACACAGTTTTTATACCTCTGGTATAAAAATTTGTTTCAGAAACTCATATTTTATTTGACTTTTAGCTGTAAAAGTCTTTTCTTTCACAAAACATTTCCTGCTAAAATATTACCTTTACAATTTCCCTGTCATTAACCATGTCTTACTTCACAGGAGGCCTTCACTCGAGTGCTCATGGGGAACATTGAGATATCTCGAACTGTCTTTCCCTCTGGAACAAGAGGTGAGAATTAAAAACAATGATGCATGTTTAAAATTTGATTTAAAATTATTTCCTAGTTTCACCACTAGAGAGCCCTGTTTCTTCACTTACCGACGTTTTGTGAGCATGTGTGAGTGGATGAGTTACAGTAATGTATCTGCAGCAGGAAGTTTAATTCAGTCTCGTATCTGGTTATCAACAGGTGTAAACATGGAGATGCTGGGACGCCGGGCGTTGTGGGAGGTGGGCCTGAACTATGGCCATGGCACGGGTCATGGTGTTGGAAACTACTTTGGAGTTCATGAGTGTATGTCCTCTTTTTATTCTCCATGTGATTTTCAACCCCAGTGATGATTGCATTCAGTATAGTGACGTCTTGATCTACCACTAAAAACACATTAACGTATTAATACATTTTAATAAAACAGAATGGAAAAGCAGATTTTCAGTGATCTGTGTCTCAATGCACAAGAGGCTGTTTTACATCAAACTGAACTTTTATTTTGAAGTGCAACCTCTTCTATTGTAACCAAATACACTTGAACAAAAGGTGCTGAAAAAAAAGAGAATGAGCCACAGGGAGATTACGTTAAACTTGAAGAAACAATATTGGTTTTGTTACACTCAGATTAGCCCCACATAGAGCTGCAAATATAGATTAATCTGAACATTATTTTCTCAATTAAATGATTAACATTTGAGCCTATAAAATGTCAGAAAATAATTAAAAAAATTAATGTCACATCCATTTTATAAAGCCCAAAGTGATGTCTTTAAATGTCTTGATTTACAGTCCAAATTACAAATGTATTCAGTTTACGATGACATGAAACAAGTCATCACACTGGAGAAGCTGTGACCAGAGAATGTTTGGAGTTTTCCCAAAATTACTTCAGTGATCAATTGATTATCAAAATATTTAGTGAATAATTGACTCATTGATAAAATGATATATGTGTAAGTCTGTACACTGGACTTTATCTCCCTAAAACTTTATTTAATTGACAAAGGCAGCCACAATACGTAGTCAAGATTAGATACATGGAAAAAGCAGTCATAGTAATCGCAATAGTTATCTTAATACTTTTATTATTAATAGTTAATTTGATTCAAATGTATTGTCATTGCACATAGTACAAGTACAACGTAATTCTGTTTGCATCTAATCAGAAAGTGCAAAGTAAAGTACAAATAATTGCATTTGTTGTAAAAAGTATATTCCTAAAAAAGAGGGGAATGGCACAAGACAGCACTACTTACAATGTTTATTGACAAATTGTAAACAGACAATTAGATAATAGATCATTTCATAGATTGCAATAGAAAACTATTTTCTGTTTTGAATTGTCAATTCGTGTTATTCTAGGTTGTAGGAAAATATGAAGTGATATTGGGGAACAGTAAACAACCCAAGTTAATGTATAATATACCAAGTATAATGTTGTAATATTTTTCCAGGGCCAGTCGGCTTTCAGGGCAACAACATTCCCTTCAGATCAGGCATGTTCACGTCCATAGGTGAGATTTGTTTTTATTTTTCAAAATAAAACATTATGATCATTTTAAAGGAAATTAACATTCATGGCTCAAATGTATTAAAATAGCAAAGTGATAATGATTTTCTTTAAGAACCCGGGTATTACAAGGAGAATGACTTTGGGATCCGGATTGAAGACGTTGCTGTGGTTGTTCCTGTACACACAAAGGTAGATACAGAGTGGTTGTCCAAAACAGAGATTTACTGATCTAGAACCATGTCAGTGATTTCCTGCATGATGTGATTTTCTTTCCTTCAGTATGGTCATAACTACATGACCTTTGACACCGTGTCGCTGGTTCCTTATGACAGAAAGCTGATTGACACTTCCCTCCTCAGCTCAGAACAGGTAAGAAATAGTATTTAACGGCCTTCTTGTTAAGAATATATTCAGAAGTTACTAGAAGTTCACCATCATTTATATTTAAAGAAGGAGGTGCTAAAAAGTGTTTACCCAACACATTAAATAAATACCCACATGAAACTGATCCCCAAAGGTGTGATCAATTTCCTGTTTTAATTTCAATATACCTTTTAGAGTAGGTGTGAGTGACATCAAGTGTGACAAGTCTTTCATTTTACTGCTTTACGACTGCTGGTTTCCTCTTAAAATCCCCCTTTACACTTCAGGTCACAGTTCCTCTGCAGCGCAGAGATCACAACATTATTTTAGATAAACGTGTGAAATCTACTTCTCGGTTCTTTTTTCTTTTATCTAAAGCAGACTGAGTTCTTTTTTTTCAGTTTGAGATTTAAGATACAGAGGTTTGAGATTAAGACATTTAATATAACAGCAGACTGAATTAATCATAGAAAGAAATATTTTACTTTTCAGTTCAAAACATTTACTACCAGTTGTAGTTGCTGGTTACTTTTCAGATTAAGATATTACATTTAAAAAACATGATATAACATAATATTGAACCAGTGGTTTCTAATCTTTGTAACTTGTGAGATGTCTTTGAATTGTTTGTAGTTCCACCAAAGAGACATTTCCCCTCTGAACCTCTGAGATGGTTTCATTTAAATAACAGTTTATTCAGTCTATAATAGTTTATTCATCCATCCATTATTTATATGTGCTTATGCTTAGATGGTCGTGGGGTGTTGGAGATGATTCCAGCTGACATTGTGGTGAGAGGCGAGGTACACCCTGGACAGGTTGCCAGTCAATCATAGATTTGACAGTTTGAAGCCCAATGAGTAAAAATTATCCAATATTTCACAAAAAAGCAAAGTTCCAAGATGTTCCCTTTCACTAATCAGCTCATGGCCCCTCCGATTTATCTCGTAACCCTTTGGAGGGGCACCCAGTTAAGGAACCACCGGACTAAACCACAGATATATAAAGGAGAAAAAAAGTGGTCCAAGAATTGATGCCTGTGGAACATCATATTTGACCTTCGACCAGGAAGATTGTGTCCATTTGAATGCTTTAATCCATCCAATTTATGTGGATGATAAAACAAAGAGTTGTTTTTTTTTTAACATGCCTGCAGTGTACTTCTTCGTTTATGCCTTTCATTGAGTGGTCTTTTCTCCCTCCAGGTTCAGTGGCTGAATAGATACTATGAGATGATCCGGAGGCTGGTGGGTTCTGAGCTGGACAAACAGGGACTACATAAGGAAAAGGACTGGATGCTCAACAACACAGAGCCCTTCATGGCATCTGGATCTTCTGCATCTGTCTGTTCCTCCTCGCTGACCTTCACTGCTCTGGCCATCGCTCTCCTCCACAACATCATCTGAGCGTCTCCATCTCTCTTACACTCACTCCTTTCACAGCAGACTTGCACACTAATGTTACCCCTATGCAGTCTCTATTGAGCAGCTATACCAGGCTGAGAGATGCATTGCAATTTAGCATTTTTTTTCAATTAAAAGATATTTGTTTAATGAATACATAGCTGATATTGTGGTCTTCAACGTTTAAAAATGATCTTGTGTGATTTGTGATGTTTTAGCTTTTTGGGGTTTTAACTGGACATTTGTATGACCAGATGATATAATTTCTATTTTATTAAAGTAAAACTCTTTAAACCAAAGGTGTGGGCTCGAGTCATGAATCAACATAGATACTTTATTAATCCTAACAGAAATTAAAGGGTTAATGCAGCACGATACAGAAGAAATTACACTAAATCAGTAGTAAAAATAAAATACAAAATTAGGTGAAAGATACATAAAAATACTAACAATGAATGAATGAATTTCCCAATGTCCTTTCTTGTAAACAAAGTTATGTCCTCTTACCAAAATGCATTGGGTGTATCCTTGAGGTCTAACAAATGTTTTGAATGCATACTTGAATGCAATGCTTACTCATACTACAGGGAAATGCCTCCACAGTATTTACGAGGGTCACAAATTAGGCCAAATATTGTGACCTTAGATCAGAAAGGTTTGATTGCACAAACAGTGTCTAAGTCTGTCTGTAGAGGTTCACTGGACAACATTTGGTCAACACAGTTTTGCTCTAGAGCAGTGAACGCTAGACAAATAGCCTTTCCTTTTATAGTTGACATCAAACATTGTACATGATTTGTCAGAAATCTGCTAACAAAATGTAGAAGTAAATACAATATATGTAGATACAAATCAAATTGGTGTCAATGGTACAGTAATTTCATATATATATATATATAAATAGCTCACAGGAACTCACAGGAAGTATACAGAGCTGGCACACTTGACAAGAAGACAAGACGAACTGGCAAACAGACAAGCGAGACCAGAGACTACATATACAGAGGGAGAGGCACTAACGAGACCCAGGTGGGAGATATCAGGGTAATTACACCAGGGGGCGGTGCACAGGGGCGGGGAGAGCGGTGCCCAGGAGGGACAGCCGAAGCATGACAGACCCGTCAAGGCATGGACTCCACGAGACCTTTGAAGGTGTGCTGTGATATCTGGCACCAAGATGTTGGCAGAAGATTCTTCAAGTCCTGTAAATTGTGAGGTGGGGCTTTCGTGGATCGGACTTGTTTATGCAGTACATCCCACCGATGCTTGATTGGATTGAGATCTGGAGACTT
>JAVQJL010054803.1:0-11604 GCA_036024295.1 Nannoperca obscura | reverse complement strand
AGTTTTTCTTTTTTAATAAATTTGGAAAAAATTCTACATTTCAGTTTTTTTCTGTCAAGATGGGGTGCTGAGTGTACATTCATGAGAAATAAAATGAACTTTTTTGATTTTAGCAAATGACTGCAATAAAACAAAGAGTGAAAAATTTAAAGGGGTCTGAATACTTTCCGTACCCACTGTATGTATAGATTAATATTATTGACAATATCTGTTGTCCACAGCTGCTTTATACTGTGCGAAAAGCTTCCCCTTCAGTTCATTAAATCCCTGCAGCCATCTGAAGGCAACAAGACACATGTGTTGACAAATCTTCAGCCTGTGATTGGAGAAGTGCCGCGTCAGAGCACAGTGACATTACGCAAACTGTCAACTGTGTTTATCTTCATTAAATCACTGCAAACGTCACCAAGCTGCAATAAAATAACCACATACACACCTACACACACATCAGACTGGTCCGATTACCTTATTTCAAGTGACTAAGAAAAAGGAGATTTGTGTGCAACTGTATCCAAAACAAACTGAGCTGGTAACAACTTGGTTCAAAGATGTTATTGCTGTAACATGTTTTACAGTTACTGTAGTTTTGGCTGGTTGTGTACAGCAGTACAGTTTGTTAAAACCATTAAAGACTGAGTAACTCAACAGCAGGGTGAAAAACAGTGGTTCACTGCCCCCTCTGATGGAAAGCTACAAGCCTGTTTCTCTGACTGTGGTTGGCTATAACCTTAACCACACCCTTTGTCACAGAGTCCTGTAGTGCACCTGTAAATCGCTGTGGTAGAGGAGAAGTTAAACCACTCAAGGTCAGAAAAACAAGATTCTAAGTGGGTATTTAGTTACTCTTTAAATCTCCTCTCTAAATTCTCTTTCTGCCACAAATTTGGAAAAACACAGAGCTTGGTTGGCCATTCATGTAGTTGATGAATTGCTCTGATGTATATGACACATAAACTGGTCTCATTCCTCAGGTGAATTGATGCTTTGTCAATGCTTGGTACAAACAAACTTCGCATTTGTTTTGTTGTAGAGCTGAACTTGGTGTAATATTTTCAGTTTGGATTTTCAGTTTTGTTAAGGGCTTGTCTGGCTTTAACATGCAGTTTATAGTCATGGGTGTTTGTGTGTTGACATAGCAACCTACACCACATTGGTTTCTTGATTTTATTCACCTCCAGTTGAAACACCATACCTGGCGTAATAAAGTCCACAAGAAAAGTCAGATTAAACAGTGTTTGTTACATTTTTAAGTGATTGTAAACTTTAATGTAGATATGGAACAAAGAAAAATGTGAATCAAGTTTCATGTACCTTTTAATTGTTCTAGTTTGCTTAGTTAATGCCAGTTCAATGTACCAAAACATGTGACCATCACTGATGCATGTCCTTATATATCTATCTATAATAACATACTGCATATTGCATGGGCACAAATTGACACATAGTCAGGTATATGAAGGCCTTTCTGAAAAAAGACATGAACACTTGCACAAGGGAATTTGTATGCTTATAATGAAGCGAGGAAGACTATGTGGGCGCTAAATGTGTTCTCTTACAAATATATCTTCATACAGGCAAGACTTACCCTCAGCTGCTTTTGCTCACAACTCATTAGTTGGCCTGAAAATTACAAGAAAATAACAATTAGCTGTTGACTCTGCAGTGACCACATTCCTTAAAAGCCTTATTCAGTAGCCATTAACACAGACGAGCAAATTAAATCATCCACTCACATTCTTAATCAAGACAGTGAAAGCTGAAGGTAAACAGATCTGTAATATAACTTTTATGTTGCAATTGAACAACGAAGATCATTTTAGTTAATTACCGAAAATTGATGGTTTCACAAGCCTGTTATAAGGAATGAAAATAATCAGACTTAGAGCTTCACCTAACACAATTGTATCCCCCCCCAAAAAACCTTTATTAATCTAAGTCAGCTGATCACTTAACCCCTCCTCCAAACAGCCATTGTCCAATCATATCTTAGAAACCGTAATTGGGCACAGAAGGTCTTTCATGCATTGTATATCTCAACACCTGTGCGTGGGGCAGTAATAAGAGCAATACTTAAATAGTCTAAAGAGTTTTGAGGCACATGTCTTTTTTAGCTACAGGTCATGTTAGACAAAGCCCTGTTCTGGAACATCCACTGCGTGGAAGCTGGTGTTGTGTTGAAGTCTATTTTGCCATTGCTGTGCTTCCCCTTACTGAAGGCAACCTTAACCATACCAGTGGGGTCCCCCTGTGGCTTAGAGGCTAAGATGCCAACCATGATCTGTAGCACACCCGGTTTGATCTGGCTGGGGACCACTGTTGCATCTTTCTCCCTTGTTTCCTGTCATCTCCCTACTCCCACAGGTTAGATTTTGTCTGAAAATCTAATATCTAAATATGTCTGAAGTCTGAAAAAAGAGACAAGAGTAGGGGCAGAAGTAGAGGTTTATTTCTCCGACCAATTGAATTATAATATGCCGAACAGTTATTTTCTCTGAACGGCGTTTTGATTACTCTCTTTCTTTAAATCCTGCGATGTGATTGGCTCTTTAATTCCTGCAACATTCTTGGCTCTTTTAATACTGCGACTTGATTGGCTCTTTTAATCTTGCTACATGATTGGCTGTTGATTGGATCTTTTATTTCTGAAATGTGCTTGGAGCTTTTAATCCTGGCTTCTGATTGGCTGTTCTTTCTTGGCTTTTGATTGGCTCTATTATTCCTGCGACATGATTAGCTCTTTTATTCCTCAAATGTGATTGGCTCTATTATTGCTGAAATGTGATTGTTTCTTTGAATTCTGGCTCTGATTGGGATTGGCTCTTTTAATTGTGGATTGTGGCTCATTTGTTCCTGTAACATGATTGGCTTTTATTTCTGGTTTCTGATTGACTCTTTTAACCTTGGGTTCTGATTGGCTCTTCTTTTTCATCCTCTTCTTTTGCTTTTTTAATGGCAGGTGGCAACTTGCTTTTAAGGTGCATAAGCGGCCTCCTCTCCTTGTGAAGGGGTGGTTTAATTATATTGAACATTTATCAAACATTTGTTATAGTCATATTGAGGAAACATATATAACAATATTTATTGTTATCCTTTTATTGCCCAGCACCTACTGCTTATTACAACTTGGATTTTATTTTTAGCTCTGGCTATCAGTTATATTGGTTAACATTGTACACTGATTGTTGAGATGGGGCATAAAAATAACGGTGAACAGGGAAATTATCACCCAAACTGCCCATAGACATCCATAACAGTTTCCTGGATTGGACCTGGACATAACGTTTCACAACATTGCTTTGGTCAGTATGTTATCATAAACAATATAACTAATGACCAGAGCTAAAATAAATAAAGATGTTCTTTTAATATAAAGTAATCAGCACCAAATCAATTTGGCAAGCCCTTTTATAAGATGGGGCTGTACAGCAGGCCAACTGATTTATATATTTGGTAACACTTAACAGTACACAAAATCAGGAACGACATGTAAATGGTTACACAAGGACATCCCAGATAACAACGTGTCCATCGAGGGCTTCCTGACTGTTCGTACTGACAGACAGCTGAGGAGACTCCACTGTGGGAAGGCTGCAGGACCTGACGGTGCCTGTGCCTGTGCCTCTCAGCTTTGTGCAGTACTGCAGCATGTCTTCAGCATGAGCCTGAGTCTGCTTCTGATTCTGATTCTTCAAACTGGGGGCATGCCGACCACCATCTACTGACTATGAATAAGTACCTCATACAACTCTACTTCACAAACTGCAAACTAACCTTTTACTTTAAAATACGTCTAATATTCATTAAAGACCCAATGACCAAGACATAACAATTAATACATTTCCATAATTGACTATTGCTGACACCAATTGATAAACCATTAAAAGCTTTTGCTTCCTTAAATCTTTTTTCCAAGAACTAACATTGGCTATTAGATTTCTTTCCTCGAAAAAAAAGAACATGGTTTCCCAACATAAGTCCATGACCAGGGATCTCAAGCAATACAACTTAGAGAACACCCTGCAAACGTAAGGGTGCCCTGCAAAAAGTACTTACTGTCTCCTCTCAGTGAAGATGATGTCAATGCTTTCCGCCTCGGTGTCATTCTGGGCTTTCAACTGGGAGGGTAGAGAGGAAGCAAAATGAAAGGAAGGAGAGGGCAACAGGGCATTCTCATTATATTTGTCTATATATTTCCACTTTTTACCCAACATCAGCCCACCGTATCACACCTTTGACTTATGACTGTTTAGGTTTTAAGCAGAAGGTGTCAAAAAAAGTTAACATTGCTTATATTTTGTTCTTACAATGTTGTAGTCGTTGATCATTTCTTCCATCTCTGTGTTGGTGTTGAGCTTGTCCACCAGCTGGAAGAACATGAATTAAAAAAAATTAAGCTACGTCAATAGGACTCATACGAGTAGCAAAGTCCATTGTAAGCCATTCAAGACTTTTCATACACCTTGTATATTACCAGACACCACTAGTATTTAAATTATGTCTAGTTATCTTCAAGTATACTGACTTAACAGCTATGACCAGACATTTACCATCATTTAGCTGCTGATCTGGGGAATTTCTATCCTGCCTGTTATTTGTTTGAGCTAATGTATTGGTGTTTGCATTCTTAATTTTACACTCACTATAGGTCATTATGGATAACTTCAGCTTAATACATAAAGTGTAAAAATATTTGTTCTAGTATTTGTTTAGTTGGTTGCTTGTAATGACAAAGATGTAGGAACTGAAGAGTATTTTCCAGTGGCTACTTACTGAAATGAATGAAAATTATTATAGACAATGGCTAAAACATGTGGTTTACAGCTGTTTACCATGTTGTAGTCAGCAAGCTGGCCTTGTAAATCCTTAATCTCTACAGCCAGGCCTTCAGCTCTGAAGGGGAAAGAAAAGAGCAAACAGTTGGTCATTTGGGGATAATTCTTATGCTGTTTTTTTTTAAATTATAATATAAATGTATTCTATATTGTATTCTATTACAAGAGCTCTCATATTTATATGTTACTTGGAAATTCTATGGTGCAAACAGACTGGATTCAACTTCTTTTGTCTCACATTCCCTGACTGGAGAAGAGGGTGACCTGTTTTAACCCAACATTACAATGTGCAACTCTGACTAGTTAATTACCATGACAATAATGTCCTATGATGCACCTGATCAATTAATCACTCATCTTCTGAGGTGAGTCTGATAGATCCTGACAGCATCTTTATGATGAATTTAGTTTTAGATTTAGATTCATATATATATATATATATATATATATATATATTAGTAGCAGTGATTTTAGATTTTTTTTCTTTTAATTTAGATTAGGATTTCTAGCTCTAGCTTTTTTCTTTACAGTTGTGTCTATAGATGGATCATTGTACTCCACAAACAAGTCCGTTTTTGTTCCAGGTCAATGAGTGTATCTTCTCATATTTATCCCTTGTGCTACCTTCGGGGTCATATTGACCCAGTGGCCCATTGTTTTTACCCAGTGTCTCCTCCAGAGGGTAGCACAAGGGTTATGAAATTTTGAAGGCTGTGGAATGCAGTACAAATAAAATTGGAGATCATGGTCTGTTTTTAATTACAAAATGTTCAGTATTAGCACTAACTAGTAAAAACCCCACTCACCTCTTCTCATAGGACAGATAAACAGAGTTCTCCTGGTTGTAGTTGTCAATCTCTTTGTGCAGTTTGCTGGTCTCTGTGATCAACTCGTTGATCTTACTCCTAACAGCACAATAAAAACATGGACGATTAAGAAATGGTTGCCCTGCTGTAAACCCCTGCTGCATAGTTTAAAGTAATACCAACAATAGCTTAACATAGTTAACACAAAAATGTATTTAGTGAGAGGGCTGGGCGATATGGCCAAACAGGTTTATCATGTTTTATTTTCCATATCAGTCAATATTGATAATTATATTTATTTCTCTCTATTCTTAACTCTTTCCAAACAGAGGAACATTTCACAAATCTACACTGTAATTTCTTACTTCTTTCTGCATGTTCTAATGGGTGATATTTTTTTCAAATCATAAAACAGGTTTGAGGTGTTGCCCGTCTTAGCTGGCACGTGTCATCGGCACAGTTTGCTCTGTTTTTTGTCAGATTAAAAATAACCCAACTATCTCAGAACTACTGAAGTTGAGTGACCTTCCTTGTTGACTATGGCTTCATCCTGCTTCGAGCTGGTCATGGGCACTGTGTTTTCTTCGGGGTTGCTCATTTCGCATACTTCTATTTATGCAACAAGATTGGCCCTTCCTTTGACATGATTGGCTCTTTTATTCCTGGCTTCTGGTTGGCTCTTCTAATCTTGGCTTCTAACTGGCTCATCTTCCTCATCTTCTTTCTTGTTGTTCAATGGCAGGTGGCATTTAAGGTGCATTAGCGCCTCACTCTCCTGGTGTATGGGTGTTTTTATTATATCAAACTTTTATTGAACATTTTTTATATTTAGCAACATCATAATAATATCACAATTGATTTGTCGACCAGCCCTAGTTGGTGGAAATTTGACTAATAGTAGCATACATTACCTAAGAAGGCCCAAGTAGTAGGACTTATCCAGAATCTGTCTCTGAGGTCCTTTTGGAGATGGAAGAAGGAAGGAGGTAGTGAAGACAAAAGAAAGAAGTGAGATTTATAATGATAAAATGCCTGTTTTAAAATGGTTTGCACTTAAAATGGCTCAAATAGGCTCAAAGTATCTGCCCTAATATTAAACTATAAAACATTTAAATCTATCCATGTGAAAGGAGCAGGCTGTCTTCAAACGTACCTTTCATGCCAGTCTTCATCCCACTGAGCCCCTGTTGGGTAACAGGCCTGTCAGCCACTTTGATCTGTGCTGACAGGACGCCAGGAGTAGCAACAGGGATGCCGCCCCTCATACCAGGATGACCACTTGTACCTGGAACCATCTGGATTGAAAAAGAAAGAATAAAGTTCCATACAACTGAGTTTCTACTAGCTCATCTATAAAAAACATTACATTAGTAAACCTTAAGGCTAGTTACCAAATCTGAAAAATCTGAAGACAGTCCCATATGCTGATTGTGTAATAAAATGATGCCTTAGTAAATAAGGTGCTAATTACATGCAGATCACAAATGCACAATCCTTCCTTGCACTTACAATAGTTTGTTTGAGAATTCCAAATTAAAACAAAAGAATGTGAACTTTCAAGTTTGAAATAAAAATACTTTTTAGAGTCAAGTCAGGCAGTCATTTGTGGGAAAGGAGATGCTGGGATCCATGTTTCCCACAATGAAAAACATGGAGAAAGTGAAGAATCTTGCTAGGTTAAATAAATTTGTATTTGTTGCATGCTACAGAGTGAGGTCAAATAAAGATGAGAGAAAAAGACAACAGAGAAAAATGAAGCATGACGAATAAGGAATCCTTTGTGGAAACAAGGTGTACAAATTATGTTCTCTTACTCCACAGACACTGCCTTTGCTACACATAGAACTCTGTACAGGAACTCTTTCCTTACCACACAGAAGGCAGACACCCTTTAAGAGCAGGCTAAAGACTTTCCTCTTTGAGAAAGCTTATAGTAGGGCTGACTCAGGTGAAACACAAACCCCTCCTTAAATATGCTGTAATAGGCCTAGACTCTTCTTCCCGTAGTTGTGTGCTGAGATAACTTTTTTATGAAATGATGCAATATTAAAAAAACTGAATTGAATCATGAGTTTGTACAAAATTATTTAAAACTGAATTAAGTTAACTAACCAATTTCTTTATTAAAAATGTCAGTATAACAAAAGTAAACATGAAGTTTTTTTGGGGGGGGGGGATTCACCTTTCTGAGACACTATATCTGTCGACACACACAGATTCCTCTAATTCAACCATAGTGAATTTGTTCTCACATTCTAAGATATAAAAATGGTCATCACAGGCCAGGGCACTGAGAGATACTTCTAGACTTTTGCCATTCTAGTTACTGTGACTTTAGCAGAGTACCCAATATGCTCACAGGAAGAGCACTTGTATCTCAGATGCTAAAATGCATCCACGCTGCAGTTGACTTACCCCAGTTGCAACACGTATAGCTGTAGGAGGAGGTCGGACAGCTGTTGGGGGTCTTCCAGCACCAGGGACCACAGATCCACTGCGGCTAACTGGGTGGCCCATGCTAGAGGGAGGACGCTGGCTTGCCATGATGCCTAAAACCAGTGGACATATTAACAGAAACAAATCAAACATTTGGAGCCAATTGTTTGAAACAAATTCATACAACCTAGTTGTGCTGCTATAAAGACAGAGTGCAATTAAGTCCACCATCTTGAATGCCGTCCCAAAGTCTTAGATGTTTAATAAGAACTAGATACTGGATACATAACCCAGAAGTAAACCCGAAAGCTAGAGACTTTTTTTGCGTATGCGCCAGGTAAGCAATTCACATTGGATTAAACAGGCACCATCTTTTGATCCGGTATCCAGTTCTTAGAAGACATCCTGCCCAAAGCTGTTATCTCAGCTCTGAGGAGCTTGGGTCGAGGAGTGAGAAGGAATCTCCAAAAAGCCATGAGTGAAGATACACAAAGCAGCCTCCACATAAGACTTTTACTTGCTGATGCACCCCCTTACTGGATATCAGTTATTGATTGATATCCACATCAGCTGCAGCTAAACAGACTGATCTGATACATCACACTCACTGGACTTTCATACCAGAGTGAAGACAAATAACAGATTAAACTCAAGTGTTTCACTCACAAGTTTTACATGTATTTATTTAAATCTGTTTTTACTGTAAGTCTGAACAACAAAAGAACCATAAACAACTTTATTAATTAGAAAGATTTCATTTTTCATGATCTGTTTTTTCTTTTATTGTGGATACTATAAATTATTTTGGATGTTCAGAAGATGCCAAAACTATATTCTGGGTTATTCCATAATGCATTAATAGTCAGAATATCAATAAATACAGATGCAAATAATGAATTAATATAAACAGAGGACACAGCAGACAGTATAAGTACAGAGTGCAGGCTGTTGTTCATGTGCAGGCGCTTGTTAAACAGGTAACAGGCTACAGCAGACACTGTTGCTCTAGTTTTAGCGGAGTGCACGTGTGCAGACACAAACTCCACCAAAGGTTTTCATAGCTGTTAACCCGACTGGCAGCTGATCCAGCTGTGATTTGCCGCCGCAGTCATCAGAAACGGACGACGCTTCAGAGGAAGGGACGTCTCATTTCTCTAAAAACAGATTTCCTCGTTTCTTCTCTGGTTGCATTGTTTCCTAAGGACTAAGACGCAAGGGAAATACACAAGTGAGGGTAACGTGGATGCAATAAAGAGACTTGAGATGTACACTATATTTTCCATCCCTCCCTCCTCTGACCACACCTGATTTAAATAATATGAGGTGAGTAGATGAGGGAAATAGGGCAAATGTAGTGCTAGTGCTCTCCAAGTGCAGGAGTGGACACGACTAGTTTCAAATATGCAATGCATCAAATATATAGGAACTAAAATCTGTCACACAACAATTACAGTTGCAACATTGATGACAAGTCAGAGACGTTGACTCACAAGAACGTTCATTTGTGTGGTCTATCAACGCGATCCTATGCAGGATTTGTGTTTGGGAAACATAAAAGACACGGTGCCCTTTAAAAGAATTTCCCGATTGTAGTAAGCTAAGAGTAAAGTTAGCTGCCAAAATGTTTGCTGTGACCGACACCGTTAGCGTCAATGTTGCTACATACAAGTTAACGTTATATGTTAGAAATGCTATGACGTGAATAGCTCCTATCAGTCGTTTTGAATTTGCAGTACCTGTTAACCATTTAGTTTACCACACGCCATGAATGTTAGCGTTATGTCGTTGCCATTCAATAGCATGGATAAGCCAGCAAGTGTTTCGTACCTTAAACTGAACTGCTTCTTGGTCGTTTAGGTAGGTCTCTACAATTTTAAACCGAAGCGGCTATTTTTCGTTAGCTAGTTTATCTGAGGCGAAAATGTCAAGTAAAAGGGTACGTAGACTGTAAGAAAGTCAGCAACTCGAGATGATGTTGACGTTACCCAAGCAACCGTCGTCTTCTTCTTCGTCGTCGTCGGCGTCGTCGTCTTCTTCTTCTTGTGATTTTACGGCGGTTGGCATCCAGCTTGTTGGTGCATTACCGCCATCTTCTGCTCCGGAGGGTGGACCAGCCAATAGGCCACCCCTCTATTCTCCTTTTTCTTACTCACACCCCATCCTACACTTTATCCTCCATTCTTGTCCACCTTGTCTAACTCTTCTTCCTTGTTCATACCCTTTACCCTGCCACCCTATCCATTCTTGCTCATCAAATCCTATAATAAATTCCTCTTTCCCTTAGCAGTACCTAGCAGTACTCTGTGCTCTCTCACCCATTCCCAGTAATCATCTTAACATGAATTCCTGCACCCTTAATTCCCTCAATTTATTCCTCATCTTTTCTCTATGCCTCCTACAGTTCAACTGTAGGAGACATAGGGAAAAGAGGATTTCTCTATGCCTCCTACAGTTGCATCCCTCACAGAGTCCTGTTTGGTGTTTCTCTACCATGTTCAGTGTTTTATTAAGTGCACAGTGCCCCAACCTTAACCATGTCAATACCCTTTCCTCTCTCATGTGCCCACCTCCTACCCTAGCTCCTTTGACATTTTTTTTATTTGGTATAAATGCCTCCCTTTCCCCTCTCTGTCCCACCTTTCTTGCCATAGTTGATTAGTTTGTTCCCAGATTATACTTAATAACCAGCACTTATAAATAAAATAAATAAAAGATGTGAAGTAGACATTTTTTAAGAAACCAAGGCAGCTGCAGGTAGACACGATTAAGAACTGATCAATGGAAGATGAGATTATCAACTGAAACTAGGAGCAAGGAGGCCTGCACAGCCTTACTCCATTATTTTAAAAGCCAGAAAGATAAGGTAATCCAGAGAGAAGAAAGTATGTAGGATGAGATACGGTTAGAAGAAATCTCAGGGCAAATAGGCCTGGGAGGGGGATGAAAAGCACCTAAAGTTACTGGACATTGAGACACAATTATTTTCTGGTAAACAGAGAATTGCCTAAAAAATAAAGCTCATGATGTCAAGGGCAGGGTACAAGGAAAGGCACATCAACATCTTCAAAGCCATAATGAGGTAATTGAGGCTCCTCAGAGGGAGGGGTGGTTTTCCCACAGTGCTAGTAGTATGTAAAAGTAAAGACCGGTTCACTGAGAAGGGGTCTCTTCATGAACAGACACGTGTTTGCTGTATTTGTTGATTCTTCAGTAAACTCTATTCACTTTTGAACTCTATTGGACTCAGTTGATTTATGCCAAAGTAAATGGTTCACCAGGTGAATGACCTGTTTCTTCCCTTCTGTCTAACACACCTAAATGCTGATTCATTGTTCTTTCCCTTCTCTTTCCCAGCAACTGCCTTCTGCTTCTTCCCCTGAAATTAGGCAGAAAAGTAGTTGAAAAGTATGCTGCTGCCTTGACCGTCCAACAGCGGAAACGACCTGGATTAGCTAGATGTTAGTCTGAGCCATAACACCACCATGGACATATACATACATACATACATACACACACACACACACACACAC
>JAVQJL010054798.1:0-22379 GCA_036024295.1 Nannoperca obscura | reverse complement strand
TGTCATATATGGGTCAGCATATAGAATCCATGATGCTGCAGGAATTTAATTATAATATCAATAAAACTATTAATAAGCACATAAGAGTTGTATTTATTTATTGCACAACACTGAAGGTTTGTGTCACAAAATAAGGAAATTATACTTTTTCTACAAACATGTAAAAAAGACTGATGGCATAACATACATACATGTGCCAATTCAACTCTGTGCACCATTTGTTTTTACTAATTGGTGTGTTGTGGGGACACAGAGCTGTTCACACACTCACATTATGGGGACACCAACATGTTTACACACCTACATTGTGGGGACACCGACATGTTTACACACTCACATTATGGGGACACCAAAGTGTCGCTCAAATACTTTAAGGTTTTATAATTAAGTATTATATTATGTACAGAGAGTAAATACAATGTCCAAACTGGTATATTAGCACATGTTTGTGTGTTACGGCCTCTGATTTCCTAACGCAGCACCACGTACCCTTTTGGACTCAAACAAACAAACATCAGCTGCTCAACCGTCCTAATTTCCCGACACTGACAGACTCACTGCAACATCAAAAAACTGTTGACTGTGAGGTGAAAACTTTATTACTCAGAAAATATTACTCAAATAAATGAATCGAGTAAAACACAGGGTTCAATTTCTCCAAAACATGCCATCATATGTCAAATAATTTTGCAGATAATATCCTCTGGATCATTTTAGTAGCTTAATATTTCAATTATATTTATATATATTTATATTTATAATATTTCATTACCAAGTTAAAATCTGTTTTTACTCCTCAACTTTCAAATTGTAAGCTTTTTACTGGGTAATTTCCACCCTGAATGCTTTTATTTAATTTTTTTGCTGAAAGTTGTGAAATTCAATAAACTAGAATTAATTAAATATTTTTGCCGGTTGCAACAAAACCCATTGAGGACTAAACCTTATTATACCCCAAATGTAGCTTTAGCCCTGTTACCAAATAATGTTTAAAGCTGTCCTGCAACCACTGGGTTTGTTAAACCATCTTACAAACATGACTTTGAACACTTTTGATAGCATCTGGCTTAAAAACAAACAAAACTGCTTACCACTCGCTAACTCTGACTTATCAGTAAATTCTTCGGCCCTTTTGCCCTTTTGTTCCTTCACAAACTCCAGCTTGATGGCATTCGGCAGTGACTCAAGTTGGCTGAACCTTCCCAGCAAAAAAAAAGTGGGCGAGGACACCCACTCGCACAGAGACGCAATATAAATACCCGGTCAGATGGGATTGTAGGGACATAAAAAGCAGTGGAGACACACTGAGGAGAAGAGTAGCTGCACAGTAAACGATGAAGACGCTGCTGTTGCTGTATCTGTGTGCGTACGTATCCTGGGCTCAGGACGATCTGGATTATGACGACTACGGCTCGGTGAGTGTGTTTAACTTCACTTTAATTAAATTAGGATCGACATCCCACTTACTGAGGAACTGTGAACACAGTGTTTCCTAGTAAACAACAACATATTTTAGAGTAAACGTCATATCGTTGCAGAGAACATGCAAATGCACGTCTTCATCTTGTCCTAAACAGAAATAAAAGTTTAAGGGTAAATGACACACACAAAATTAGTTATTTATCTAAATGTCTCTTCAAATGTCTCTTTTTTCTACACCTCAAAATCATTACAATGTTGGAAACCGCTGCCTTGACTTATAAAACTAATCACTACAAAAAGTACAATACCTAAATATAACTGTATCTCTGTTATTGTGACATTATGCTCATGATGTGTTAACTAATGGATTAATTAATTAATCCAAGTACATTTTTATTATAATCTAATTATAAGCGTTTTGACATGTTTACATATTTTTCACTTTTACATAACTATTATTTCTTTTAAAATCTTGATTTTTGATTTCATTTCAACAGTTTTTGTCAAATATTTGTATAAGTTTTTATATTAGTAGTGTTTATATAGTGTCATTAAATGATTAACAACAGTTAGATATGTTCACAACAGTTTATTATTGTCTTCCACAGGACAACAAAGGCTCATCGGCAAAGAACGCGACCGTATGTACAATATTTAAACTTAAAAAAACTATAATATTATTAATTATATTTTTTCAAATTTTGATATTTTGTTATTGATTCAACAGTTTTTGTCAAATATTTGTATACGTTTTTATATTAGTAGTGTTTATATAGTGTCATTAAATGATTAACAACAGTTAGATATGTTCACAACAGTTTATTATTGTCTTCCACAGGACAACAAAGGCTCATTGGCAAAGAACGCGACCGTATGTACAATATTTAAACTTAAAAAAACTACAATATTATTAAATTTAGATATTTTGTTATCGATTGTTTGTTTCTCCGCAGGCTGTAGATGCTCGAGGGCACCGTCCATTAACAAGAGGCATGGAGACGTACAACCCCAGCCGCTATACCCCGCCACCCATCAGCGGTGGTGGCAGGTTTGTTTACACACAGATACACAAACACAAAAAAACTTGACAATTGAAATGTGCAATACAACATTTAAAAAAGTATTGAACTGGCAGCAACTGTGTTAACAGTATTTTAATGTAGCTCGTTAAAGGGGGAGCTACTATGAACCTACTTCAAATATATATATTTACATGTAGTGAAGTAAAAAGTACAGTTTTTCCTAAGATAGTGGATATAGTCAAGAACCTCAAGCAAATGCAACTGCTAAAAATTTGCATTAAGATGGTGTTCACCATCTTAGTTTAGCCTGTTAGCATGCTAACATTTGCGAACGATCACTGAATGAAAAGTACAGCTGAGGCTGATGGGAAGGCTAGTTTTGCAGATGGTCGAAATTAAAAATGTATCCTTGTTATAATTCATCCTGAGGGTGACATGAATGTGTGTTGTTCCTTCACAAATCATAAAAAGTCCACCTCATGGTGGCGCTAGAGGGAAAAAAACTTCATGGAAAATCCATCTAGTAGTTGTTGAGACACTTCCGTTGGGAATAACGATGACTTTCATTATCAATCATTTGCAAATTATTTTCACGGCTAATCGTTTTAGTCTACAAAATATCAAAAGAAATGTAAAAAAAGCTTGAAACTGTTTCCCAGAACCCAAAGTGACGTCTTCAATCTGCTTCTTTCGTCCAAAAACACAAAGAATATTTCATTTACTGTCAGAAATTACCAAAAGAAAAGCAGCAAATCTTCAAATTTTAGAAGCTGGAAGCAGCACATGTTTCACATCTTTGCTTAAAAAATGACAGAAACGATTAATCGATTGTCAAAATAGTTGCTCGATTAATTTTGTGTCTGACATGCTGGTTAAAGTGTCTCCTGCTTGGCATCCAGGTATCGTGGTCGTCCTACCGCAGCTCCGGTCGGAGTGCCGCTGCTGCAGGAGAAGGAGAAGGAGCAGCCTGAAGCAGGAGGATGCACACATGCCTCAGATGAGATGGTAAGACTCCACTGCGACACATTTTAACATTTATGTTTTAGACAAGCGACTGATAAAACTTCACAGATGCAACAGTTTCCCTCCAGGATGCTACAAAAATTAGCAGGCGGATGCCAAATGTTTCTTTGATCAATGCTAAACCATCAATATTTCAGTCAAAGTTATATTTGCATGATAATGTAGTCATTACATTTTGGCATTCAGCCGACGCTTTGTCCAAAGCTACTTCCAAATAAGAGCTTTACATAAAGTGCATAGAATCATGGACGAAAACAACAAGATGTCGTATCAAATAACATGAGGCTGGTGATGAATCACAGGTGCTGTAGATAAATACATCGCTGCCAGTGGCAAAATCGAAAAGAGCATTAAATCTAGGAACAGATTCTGTCCGTTCATTATCAATCACAGTACGATCAAGCTAGACAACAATTCTCATATAATATATCACACGATGTGCTGTACTTTATGAAGCCGATGTGTCACATTTGTTGTATTCCCGGAACAAATGAGTCTTTAGTCTTTTTTTGAAAGTCGTGAGAAAAACAGCATTCCTTTAATTTGACGAAACTAGAACGGATTCCTGAAATCTTAAGTTAAAAGTTGGAGTTTTTAAAAACATTCTGTGCTGCTTTTTTATTTTTTATTATACCGTTTTATTGACAACAGCTAATGTCTGATTATGTTCCAAAATAAAGGGAAATCAATGGTTTTGGAAACTGGTCAGTGCTAAAGTGTAAGTGCAATACTTCCTGTCCACCAGGGTGTTTTATGTCCCAACGGCTGCGAGCTGAAGACCACACTGCTGAAGCAAGAGAGGAACGTCAAGACGGTAAATTACTTAATTTACTTCATTCATTTGTGTTTTCTATTTGTTTATTAAAAAATACTCGTGACAAATACTCGTCACTACAGAATTTATAGGATCACAAATAAGTTTAAACTATGATTTTATGTGTGGAAATTATAAAAAATGTAAATTCTTGGAATTTGTTTCTTGCTTTGTGAGAGTAAAATATTGTGAGAGGCTGATTGTTCATCATTTGTTATTGTTCATTTGTCACAGAGCATTAATCAACTCAAGCCTCAGGTGGAGGAGCTGTCTCGGTCCTCCAACACCGTCTTCAACTACGTCAACAGCATTTCCAACTCTCTGAGGGAGAGGCAGCGACTCATCACTGGTGAGAGCGACCGCTTTCTGTTTCGATCACATGTAAAACTGCTCTGCTAGCTCAGAGAGTTGTGCACAGCCCTCACCTGAACTCAGGACACCTGTATTAATGTGAACGCCTTCAAATCTCTCAGCCACGTTTAACTGTTACTGAAATTAAAAAATTTTTATGAGGTTTTAAGTGTTTATTGAATGAATGCTATGTTTTAGAAAATAATGTCAAATGCGTTATTTTTATTGTAACAAACCACTAAGTTATATATATTTATGTAATTACATTGGTCTTTGGGTACAAAGTGCTGAACTATTGTTCTCTAAATTTAAATTTATGAAGTTGTGCTTTTGTCATTTTGGATCAAAAGTTTTTAACTTCATTCACTTATCAATTCTACAATCAATTCACTTAATTCTACAATCTCACCGCCGCTCGAGTAACTTGTTGTTTATCAATTAACCGTCATTAATCAATGACAAGACATACAGTTTTTGGAAAATAATTTATTTGGAAGGGTTCATAAGTTCATAGCTTCATGACATGATGTGGTTGAACCATTAAACTTTGACAGCTTTTATCAAATTATAATCTTTCAAATTTAATTTTAAAAACAGTTGAAATGATGATAAACTGATAAATTGTGAGTGGGCAAAAAGCTTTGCAGGTATCGAAGCTTCTGTCCACACAAGATAAAATTATTATTATGCACAATGTAAACATGTAGAAAGAGCTTGAACCCTTTCCTCTCAGACAACAGCAGGGTGGTCAGTCAGTACACGGACAGAGTGGAGGAACAACATTCATACATCAAGGAGACGGTGGACACGGTCTTCCCGTCCAGCATTCGAGTGCTGCAGGTAAACAAGAGTTCTTTACGAGTTCTTTATTATTTACAAGTCAATCTCTTACAGAAACATCCCAAAAACATAAAGAAATGTGCGATCAACAAGGTCCTGAATGCAGCGTATTCCACCTTAAAGACTAGTAACCCTTAATGTGTCTGTGCATCATGTGCCGTGTGGCTGCAGGGCGTCCTGGACAAGATCAGGCTGAAGATCCAGAAGCTAGAGAAGGCCATCCAGGCCCAGAAGGAGGAGTGCAAGGAACCGTGCAAGACCAAGTGTCCCATACCAGTGGTGTCTGGTAAGTGCTGCAGTGTTCAATGTACAACATTATACAATATGAAGGTCAATGTACTGATGATTCATGGCCGTGAGGGTGCAGCATCATGAAGGTTCCTCCCCTGGGGAGCATGAGAGAGCTCAAAATATGTGAAATTGTTGTGATAGATGAGACCTTTTTGACCTAATGGTGGATGTGGAAAGCAAAGAGGGTCAAAATGTATCATTTGGACGATGAATATCAAAAGTCTGGTGGCTAGTTAGCTTGTTTTGGGCAGACTAATAAACAGTCAAAGCATCTGACAGTAAAAGCTGGTGGTACAAATCAATAACACATGTTTTTAGAGGCCTAAGACAATACAACAACATCTTAAATGTACACGAGTTTCTGTGTGTTGAACGTTCTCCTGTGTGCTTCAGGTAAAGAGTGTGAGGACATCTACCGTCGTGGAGGAAGAGACTCCCAGATGTACCTGATCCAGCCCGACACCTTCAACCCTCCATACAAGGTCTTTTGTGATCAGACCACCCAGAACGGAGGTGAGACTTGTACCTCCGTTGGGCCTCCACACCTTTATTTTCGTTGGTCTTTACTGTAAATGCTTCCTTTGTGTTTCCAGGATGGCTCCTCATCCAGAACCGGCTCGATGGCAGCGTCGACTTTGGCCGCCGTTGGGACGAATATCGACGTGGTTTCGGCAACATTGCGTTTGCAGGTGGAAAAGGTTTCTGTGAGACTCCCGGTAAGACTTTCAAAGTGTCAATCAAGACGCTGTGTTGAAGGGAGAAACCTGTTAATGTAAACTGTTTCGTTACTGTTATTCCTTTGACTCGTGGTTGACCAGCACACCTTTCTCTGTTGGCACGCGACAGGTGAATATTGGCTCGGCAACGACCGCATCAGTCAGGTGACCAAGATGGGTCCCACCGAGGTTCTCATTGAGATGCAGGACTGGACGGGAGCCAAGGTGAGTCATCGAGGTCCCAGGTCAGAAACGATCAGCTGGAAAATGAAATCTGAAATGAGAATCGAATTTGTTTCTAGTTGTTTTTTTAAAGCAAAAAGTCCAAACATTCGCTTGTTTTTGGATCCCAAATGTAGACGTTTGCTACTTTTCTTTGTCGTATTCAAAAAGTAAGGTTAACGACTTTTGGGGTTTGGACGGTTCGTCAGACAAACAAGAGATTTGAAGACGTCATTTTGAGCTTTAAGGAAACCCTATATCCTTTTTTTAAAGTCGCAGCGAATGAAACATTTGTTTAGATGTTGTTTTATCAGAGATTCATTTCTTTTACTTTTGATCCTTAATTGTTCCTGAACAGACGAGCACACGTAAAAAAAACTCGAAGCAATAAATTATTCATTTGTCTAGAGTTAGCGTTGTTATTCTTAAAGCTTCCGTGTTATTGCATGCTCAGCGAATCTTGACTGAAACTCAAAGGGTTTCCGCTGTTGTGCAGGTCTACGCTCAGTATCGCCAGTTCACCATCCAATCAGAGACGTCCAACTACGTGATGGCGGTCAACGGTTACTCCGGTAACGCTGGCAACTGTTTCCTGGAAGGAGCTCTGGAGCTCTTTGGTGAAAATCGCACCATGACTATTCACAACGGCATGATGTTCAGCACCTACGACCGAGACAACGACAACTGGTAGGTGTCCTCGTGGTTAGCATGTTAGCACAACAGCATAGAACATCTTCCTAAACAAACCCACAGAACACGTTTCACACGTCATCAGAAACTGGAATTACAGCTAACGGTAACTAAATGTGTCTGATTTACTCTAAAAGTCGTGGAAATGTTCTAGCCTAGCAACATTAAGGCTAAAAACAACCCATAATCCAACTTTTATCGTAGCGCTCTCTATTCCAGAACAGTGTCTGATGTTGGGAATATGGAAAGGTCTCCGGACAGCGAAGATTATTTGTGTAAAACAGGTGGTACGAGAAGTTTGGCAAGCTAGTTGGGGTAGCTGCTGTAGCCGGGAAGCTAACGGATAACACACTAGCCAGCTGGGAGCATGCTAACACTAGTCAGTTGCTAACAGGACAGTTTATTCAACACTGGTTCATGTTGGTGTGACCGAAACATTTAAATCATGTTGTGTTTCCTCGTTTCTGTGAACCAGGATCCCGGGCGATCCCTCCAAACACTGCGCCAGGGAGGACGGAGGCGGCTGGTGGTACAACCGCTGCCACTCGGCCAATCCCAACGGGCGATACTACATGGGCGGAGCCTACACGAAACAGATGGCCAAGCACGGCACGGACGACGGCATGGTGTGGATGAACTGGAAGGGCAGCTGGTATTCGCTCAAGGCCATCAGCATGAAGATCAGGCCTTTCTTTGAGTCAAAGTAACACAAACAGGAACCCGCCAAAATAAAAGACACCAGAGTAAAAAGTGGGTTTGGGGCCAAATTGAACCACGAGAAAGAGCAAAGACTTACTGGTTGAGTGAATGTGATGTGATCTGCTACTCAATAAACACATTGATGAACATTTACTTCCTGTCTTGGTCTGGTTGTTCTTTAACTGCACTTCAAGGAATAGAGAAAAGAAAATGTATACATTCATTTGTTTTACCGAAACTAAGTAAAGAAAATAGATGAATGTGTCGTGGAAAATAATGCAAAGAAGAAAATCAATACAAGTGAAAATATCAATTTAAAAGTTCACTTTTTATTAATAAACCTCGTGACGAGAAGATATTTGATTAGAAACAAAATCAAAATAGGATTACGGTTAGTTAACGATCGCCTGAGCACATTTTTATTAACTGATAACATCCAGAAGTGACAGTTTCTGTGCTTAATTATGGAGACAGTGAAATAAATAATGTAACAGAGGAAAAGAGGAGTGTGTTTTAATATTCAAATGAGTCCAGTTATTAAACAGAGGTAATACGAGAAATAACATGCAGGATTAACATAAGTAATATATAATAAAGATTATTATTAACATTATTATTTAAAACATTAAAGACAGAAGAAAGAAGCTGAGATTCAGCAGAAACTCTTGTAGTTGATGCAGAATAAACAGGTTTGTTTGCTGCAGAGGTCGAGTGTTCGGAGGACTTCACTGTCCGACCGGACATCGGACCCTTTTATTCCAGCTGTGCAGGATCGAGCACGTCCTCGTCTGCAGGCTCCTCCAGAACCACCTGGTTCTGTCCGATGTCCTCAAACTGGGTCAAGAGTTCTCTCTGCACGATGGGGATGGTCTTGTACTCTGCGGGCGGCGCCACACCCACGTCTATCTGCTGTACCTTGATATGAGGGATGTCTTTAAGAGGCGTAGCGGCCTTCCTGTTCTGGTCCACCTGGTCCATCTGGTCCAGGTCAGTTTGAAGCGTTTGATAGCTGGGATGATCCACGCTGAACGCTAACGCCGTCCTGCAGGTCCCTCGGCAGGCTCGCAGCTTCACGTCAACGTCCACCTGGTGACGCACACAAGACACAAACACGTTATTCCCTCGTGAAGTTAACGAGGTGGACCTGTTAGCAAACAGCTGGTTACACATTCAGCAGCAACACTTTCATCCCATCTGTGAATCCAGCATTTTCTCTCTTTTTGCTCCGTGTTTGGTCTCCACCAACTCAAAATCTGTCTCTCTGGGAGCTGCATAGTTGGTTTGTCACTACTTTGTTACATGAAGGTGTTGATGATCTGAACATACGGATCAGAGCAGCTGTAAATCAAACATCTTTAATGAATAAACTCATTAAACCACCTCGGTTCGGTACAAGTCGTCCATTTGTTTCTGGGCGTTGCGGCGCAGCTCCTCCAGCTGCTGCGACAGCCCGGACGATCGTTTCCGCAGGGACGTGAGGTTCCTGGCCAGCCGCTCGGCGAGCTCCACAAACTTCAGCTCGGACGCTGGAGACAAACGCAGCAAGAATCAGTCAGCGTCACTTCAATCATTGCGTCTTTATTGATCCCCGGAGCAGCAGCTTACTGTACGACTCCACTACGACTCTGCGCTTGTTGTTGTAGATGCGGGCCGTCGCCGTCATGGACTTGTCTGCTGCTTCTTCGAACATCTTTGCCGTCGTGCACACCTTCGACAGCCGCAGCTCCACCCCGCGCTCCACCTGCGACATCAGACCCTGGAGTCTGCAGCCAGAGGGGCATTTCGAGCCCTGAGACACGACCCAGAGCGGTTACTGGCGTTTCCACCAGAAATACTAAAGGTGTCGTCTGTTTTTAGAGTTTGTTTTTAAGATCAGATGTGACTGATTAGCAGCTGAGAATAAAACAGTGAATCACAACGTCTCAACTCATGTCTACAGATGAATTCTTCATTTACTGTTTCTTCAAACTTCTTGTGTTATAAATAAAATACTGGGTTATGCAGCTATATATTATATTATATATATATATATGTAAGTGTGTGTGTACCCAGTCATCATCTGAACACAGAGCGACGTCGACTGGTTTCCCTCCACAGAGCGTCGGGGTGAGGCCTGGGCGCCATCGGCCATCTTGATTGTGCTGCTTCAGCCTCGTGCACGCTGCAGACAGCAAACAGAAACAGGACTGCGGGTCAGTTCACCGGCAGCTCTGATGCAAACTGATAAAGTTGTTTGTTTCGTGTCTCTGGTCTGAAGTCCAGACGGGACAAAGATCTCGTGTGAAGGACGGCGTGAACTTTATTCTCTGATTAGACACAAACACCTCAAATCAATAGATTCAACAAACTGGAATTTAATCCAACATGAACGCACATTTTAGTTCTGAGCTGAAACTTCTCCGACCTTCTTTCAATGATTTGTTCTCGTCCAAATGAGACGAATCTGTCTCCTTTTTATTTTTACTTTTAGTTCCTCTCTATTCTCAGTCGAATATAAAAGCTGAAGCGACAAAGTGTTAAACCTACATCAACATACGTCCACGTGTTACACAATAATGTAATAGTAAAGTTGTGTTAAATGCAGGAAGTATTTCTAATAAAGTTCTTTATATTTTTATTTATGGCACTTTTTCACATAATGAAAATAAGTCTAAATGCTCTTGTAAGTAATAAGTTGTCTGAAAATATCAAAATCTCTGCTTTAGTTTGGGCAGATTTGGTGATTGTGACTCATCTAAAAGCAGAACGTGTAGAAACAAAAGTGTATTTATGTGGCAGATCAAACAAAATATATATTTTTTTTACATTAAACAGAATTGTTTCTAAAGTCAATAGAAGTCTGAAGAGTTAAATAACAGCACAGACCACAGCAGCTCGAGTGAACACTGGATCTTTATTGGACGAGCAGAGTTGAGAAACATCAGACAGGTCACTGACATCCACACACAAACAAACAGGATGTTGAACTCTCACAATGATTAACCAACAGATCAACAGTCTGAAAAGGTCTCAAACTTTCACATCTTTACGTTCCTTTGTGCCTGATGTTCTCTTTCGTGTGATCAAAAAGCAGCCGGTCGAATGAACACTTTAACGGTCTTCAGGCTGTAGTTGTTGGGTTTGTACGCCGCCCACACGACTCCGTTCTCCACCTCGTACGGTGCGTTCTTCTCCGGGTCGTACGCGCCTTTGTAATAAACCCCGTTCAGGTTAGCCGACTGGCAGTTGTTGTACCACCAGCCGCCCCCGTACAGCTCTGCACAGCTCTCCTCCCACTTGTCATTGTCTCTGTCGAAGGTGCTGAACTTCATCCCGTTGTGCGACAGGTAAGACGCCATATTGGACTTGGGCGCCAGCAGGGCGTCCCCGGCGTCCCCGGTGTACCCGGACAGGTGCAGCGGGTACCCCTCCTCCTCTGAGCCGACCCTGATTGTGTACTCTGCACTGGCTGCGCCCCCCTCCCAGTCCTCCAGCTCCACCTTCAGCATGGTTTCACCCTGATTGGTCAACAGGTGGAGGTTCTGGTTGCCTAGCCACAACTCCCCCTTGCCCTTGGCGTCGACCGACCCGAACCCATCGCGGTATTCGGCCCAGGAGCGGTTGAAGCTGAGCGCGCCGCTGTCTCTTTGCTGGACTAACAACCACCCGCCCATGAGCCCCTCCTGCTGGCAGTAAACCTCCACCACCCGGGTGGAGTCCACGCCGCCGGGTTTGATCTGAAACAGGCCGCTCGTTTCCCCGTTCAGGTGGTTCTGCTGGGCTGCTACACAATCTGCGAACAGAGAGGGACGCAGACCGCGAGTTAGCTTGGACCAGCTGTGGCTCGGCTAGCTCAACGTAGCTCCCTCTTTTATTATAATACTTTAACTCTGTTTGTTTGGTGGCGCCTGAGTCGGGCTCTGCTGGGGGTGTTTACACGTGTTCAAACGTTAACTTTATTAAATGTGTTTGTCAGGGAACAAAAAAGAAACACTGATCTCAAACAAGACAAAGTTGACTTCTACTTTCCAGCTGCAGTCCCTAAACGCAACCTTGTGACCCGCGGTAACGAGAATCAACGCTTATGTTTAAGCTAACAGTCGGTCTCACTGCTAAATGCTAACGCATGAACAAAACAACGTGCCAGTTTCTTGGATTCCACAATGACCCACAACACCTGGTAACAATCAAATACATCAATTAACATTTACAATTACTGTGTTCACTTCATGTTTTTGGTACATAAGGCTAGCTAGCAAGCTAGGTGATGCTAACGCACAGCATCTAGCTGAATGCGCCGCTCTGACCCTCGCAGGTTTCACTCCACGTCTGATGTTTTTGTACCTTTTCCTACATAATCTGTGCGCCGCTCGGTGACCGCGCTCTTCACACTCCGGGCGTGGAAATCAGGAAGGTCGTCCTCCGCGTTGTCCGTCATGAACGAGCCGAGATCGAGCCCGACGTCGGCGCCGAATGGATCCCCGAACCCAGTTTTGGAATCTAAGATACTTCCCTTGGCACCACCGGCGTTGACGGTTTTGGTGGTGATAGGAGAGAAGGAGGAGGAGGAGGAGGAAGATGTGTGGCTGAGGCTGGGGAAGAGGGAGGATACCCCTCCCTTGGTGAGTCCTGTCATGATCTGGCACTCCGGGCCTCCATTCATCACCTCCTCCGTCCTTTCCACCGGCCCGTCCTTGGTGTTGACGACGGTCCTCCTGACGGTCTTGCTGCAGGAGACGCTTTTGGTGGTGACGCGGGTTGAACTGGGCTGAAACCCTCCGCCCACATCAAAGAAGTCGTCTCCTCCCAGCACAGTGATGGTTTTGGATGGTGTGGAGGAGGAGGAAGCGGAGGAGGATGTGGACGGAGAGAAAGAAGTACCTGGGACCTTGGAGATGGTTGCTGGGGATGAGCTGGAACCTTCCTCCTCTAGGATCAGCTGCACCGTCTTGATCTGAGGAAGAAGGAGGAAGAAGAACGTCAGCACGACTGTGAGCGGTTCAAGAAAAGAGTTTCTGTGTGAATGAAAAACGACGTGATGATGTCCTGGTTGTGGTCCTATGACGAGTTTTGGGAACATCAATGAGGTGGGAACCTGTGAGATGTTTCCTCTGATCACCTGGAACGATAATGGAACTACACATGATATGTTGAGGCGTGATCACATGTTCCAGGTTAAGGCGTGTTCCCATATTGTTGTTGTCTTTACAGTTGGAGAGCTGCAGACCAACATGACGTGTCTTACCTCGGGGAACATGTCTTGCTTCTGCTGTGCTGCTGCTCCTCCACCGGACTTGTAGATGCTGTCCACGACGACGTCCTTCAGCGGCCGGCTCTTCATCACGTACAGCGTCCCCGCGGTCTCGATGTTCTGAGCCGAATGGGCGTCCAGCTGGTTGATCTGGGAGAAAGTGACCAAATCAGATCATGGAAACCCTGATTTGGGGGTTTTACCCTCTGAAGCTGCAGGTTTTTATGAAATGACATTTTAGAAAAGCTTTTCGTTACTTCCTTAAAGTGACGCATTTCCTGTTGAAACAGGGCGTTGGAGAATCAATCTGATGAGAAAACCTCTGGGATGCAGGAGGTGAAGCATCAGATTACACAAACTATTCCTTTAAATCTGCGTGTTTTGACTGAAACACCCAGAAAAGGTGCACAACGCCACCAGTTAGCATGTCCATGTTAGCAGGCAGGCGGTTGAGCTTCAAGATAAAACTTACAGCAGCGCTAGAGCTGAAAAACATGAAAACGTATTATTTTAAGTTTCCCAAAAGACAAAACATCCCCTAAAATAACCTGATAACTTTATTTAAATAGTCACTGTCTTCATGTTTCCATGAGAACCTGAACTGTGGAAAGACTTTGTGCTGCAGGTGAAAGTCAAACACTGCAGTGTCACGACCTCTGGGAACAAACAGGATCTGAACTGTTCAACACTGAATCATCACGTTCACGTCACTTTGTTTGACTTTACTGAAACTCTTTAGCTTGTTCCTTCTCTCACGTTGGACTCTTGATCTGCGACGTTGTTTGAATAAACTTTATAGAGATTGTAGCAGCTGCAAGTTTGAACTCTGCAGGTGGTCGATTGTTTCTGCTCCATCAGAGAGTTTCACCCCCGAAGCAGGAACCTTTATGGGGTCAGTTGTCGGGTAAAGGATGCAGGTAAAGCTCCTCCTGACCTGTTTGTCCAGCGCCACGTAGCTCTCCTTGTCCACCTGGTAGTCCGAGTGGGCCGAGCAGGAGCCTTTGCAGGAACGCAGCTTGATGTCGATGTCCACCTGCAGAAGAGTTAAACACTGTGAAGCAGCTACACGTTACAGACGGAGCTGAGTCGCTCGCTGTGGCGTCCGATTCACTGCAGGAACAAATATTATGTCAAAGAAAGGTTCATTTACCGGAAACAGAAGAAGCTAGCCTCGTTAACGTTAGCTCAAACTAACGTGAGCTGGATGTCACTGAAACGTTGGTAATTCAGTCACCAACTCCACTGATAATGGAGGAAAACAAAGCTAACGAAAGCTAGCTAGCTTAGCAGAACTGTCAATATAAAATGGTTTCTTTTAGTTTAGTTTAATGATTTGCAGAGATTAATGTGGTCTAAATGACCAGAATAAAGTTTATTTTCCTAAACTAACGAGAAATCTTCCTATTTTAGTTTGATGTGGGTTTTATGGCGATGAAACCCGCCTGAAAGCTCTTACAGCGTGTTTCCTTTAACATAATCCAGTATGAACAGGAGTGTTTGTGCCTGCGGGGCTTCCGTACCTCCAGCCTCTGCATCTCCACCACCTGGTCTTTGACCCGGTCCTTCAGGGCTCCCAGGGTCCTCAGCTGTCTGTCGATCTTGATCTTCATGTCTGTGATTCTCTGGCGCAGACTCTGGGCCAGGTCGTAGTAGCTGTTGTCGTTCCCTGGAGGACACGTGTGGATGAATCGTAACTTCTGCAGCACACACACACACACACACACACACACACACACACACACACACACACACACACACACTAACCTGACTCCAGGGTGAGCTTCTCCTTCAGGTAGTCGTGGGTTTGCTTGGACACCTGGTCTGCGGAGCGATGCTTGGCCTGGTTCTGACCCAGCAGGCTGTTGATCTTCTGCACCTTCTTCTGGAGGCCGTGGTCGTACTTATCCATCAGACCCTGGATCCTGCAGCCCGACGGGCATTTAAAGCCCTGACAGACAGACAGACAGGGAGAGAGACAGACAGGCAGGGAGACAGAGAGACAGGCAGGGAGAGAGACAGACGCTTTAACCTCAGAAGCTTCTGCTCATTACTTGTTTTCTGCTTCATGTAAAGATCTTGCGTGAACGTGTCAAACATCTTCATGTTAAAGTGTAAAATAACAAACGACTCGTCTTCAGGACGAGAGGAAGAGGCTGTACCCATTCATCGTCTGTGCAGAACGGCCACTCTCTCTCAGACGCACACTTATCACTTCTGGTGCCTTGTTCCACCGGACGAGCTCCTCTGGGGTCCACCACTGTGTCCTGCACACACACACACACACACACAGAGAGAGAGAGACACACACACACACAGACACAGGGAGAGAGACACACACACACACACAGAGAGAGAGACACACACACACACACACAGAGAGAGAGAGAGAGACACACACACACACAGACACAGGGAGAAAGAGAAAGAGAGACACACACACACACACACACACACAGATGAGTTAAAGATATTAAACCAAACGTCATTAAATGTGGAATAATTTAGTAGATTATTATTTTTATTATTGCTGCATTTAAACATTTGACTCAGGACATTTTAGTCTGGACTATAAATCCTGACGTTGTGTTTTTGGAGGTGAGGACGGAGAAAAGTGTTTATCATGGTCGTTAATTTAGCCCCGAGTGCTGCCTGCAGGCCTCCTTCCAACAACATGACTGCAGTTATTAGAATTCACATCTGAATGCTCCTCGGTGCTCTGCGTCACCAAGACTGGATTTAGATTTGAATTAAACAACTAATGAAGTAACACAAAGACATGAAGGTGATTCCTCAGATTTCTGTTGGTGTTTGTTTGTAAATGTAAAATGTGCTGCGACTCACCGCCGCCGCCGCCACACAGACCACCCCGAGACAGACGAGAAGACGCTGCATCTTAGTTCGTGTCCTCTGACTGGAGATCAGTTGCTGAATGCTGCCTTCAGGCTCCCGGACGTGCATTTGAAGCCTGTGGGTTGAGTAACCTCTGCGGACTCTGACCTGTGCTGAACACTACATCTGCTGCAGGATGTTGTCTCACAGCAAACACACGCTTTGAGTCACAGCAAACAACAACAAGACAAACGTTGCAGGTTGTTGTGTCCTGAACGTGTCCCCGTTACTCATCACGTCACTACAGGACGCACGTTAACGTCTGTTGTTCTTTATTCACGTGGAAAACACTCTGTCATTTACTGTCTTACTGAGTCTGATGAGAACATGCATACACAACAACTGGACTTTGTGTTGAGTGCTGATTAGCAACTGTTAGCATGCTAACACCCCTGACCAACATGGCCAACACTATACCTGCTTAACATGAGCGTGTTAGCATTCTGGAGTTAGCATGCCGCTGCCTGACCGTCACGTCCTTCACTATATGTAGAAACTATTTCACTCTGTCTCGCTTCCATTAAAGGGAAAGTTTGACTTTTATTTTCTTGAACAAAGATAGATGAGAAAACGTCTGTAAGTCATGTGTGAAGCTAATGCTAGCAGCTGGCTAACGTGGAGTGAAAACAGCTAGCCTGGCTCAGTCCAAAAGACAAAGTCTCAGAATGATTAACACCTTAAATCTGGTTTGTTTAATACAAAGAGAAAACTCATTATTACACAGGTATGCTGGTTGGTGCAGGCTCTATGCTAAGCTAAGATAGCCACCTGCTGGTGGAAGTGGCTTCTTATTTAGAAGAGACATGAGTGGAGTCCTCTCATCTAACATGTGTCCTTTATTTGCCTTTAACTCACACACACACACACACACTGATGGCAGCGCTCTACAGTAGCAGACACTGTGCGAACCATCAGGAGCAGGTCTGCGGACGGGCCTCTTAGACCTCCTGGACCTCCTGGGCCTCCTAGGCCTCCTAGGCCTCCTAGACCTCCTAGACCTCCTAGGCCTCCTGGGCCTCCTGGGCCTCCTGGGCCTCCTGGACCTCCTGGACCTCCTGGACCTCCTGGACCTCTAGTGGGGCTTGTGGTGGGTGAGCCGGTGGTTGTTGAGGTGCTGAAGGAGCCTGAAGCCCTTCTGACAGTGTTCACACTCAAAGGGCTTCTCCCCCGTGTGGATACGGATGTGTTTGGTGAGGTTGCTCTTGTGGTTGAACTGCCTGCCGCAGTCTTTGCAGTGGTGCGGTTTCTCCCCGGAGTGGATCAGCTGGTGTTTCTTCAGGTTCACCTGCTGGGTGAAGCACTTGCCGCACTGGGAGCAGCGGTGTGGTTTCTCTGGGGTGACGGTGCACTGGTGACTGCTCAGCTCTGTGCAGATGTGTCCACACAGGGAGCAGCGTGGGGGTTTCTCCCGGTGACTGGCCTGGTGAGCCTTCAGCGCCGACGAGTTGGCGTAACCCTTGTCACACTTGTCGCACTTGTAGGGTTTCTCCCCCGTGTGGCTGCGCTCGTGGACGACCAGGTGCTGCAGCAGACGGCAGCTCTTGCCGCAGTGCGAGCAGCGGTACGGTTTCTCTCCGCTGTGGATCATCTGGTGCTTCTTCAGGTTGTTCCTGATGCTGAAGGCTTTGGGGCACAGGGGGCACTTGAAGGGTTTCTCTCCTGAGTGGGTGTACTGGTGCGCTGCCAGCGAGATCTGGATCCTGAAGCGTTTGGGACAGAACTTGCACTGGTAGGGTTTCTCCCCCGTGTGGACCCGCTGGTGCTGCCTCAGCTTGGCCAGCTGCTTGAAGCTCTTGGTGCAGCAGCTGCAGCTGTGCGGCCGCTCCTCCGAGTGACTGAGCATGTGCGTCTTCAGGTCTCCCCTCCTGGCGCAGGTCTTTCCACACTGTTCACACTTAAAGGCTTTCTCCCCCGTGTGGATCAGCTGGTGCTCCCTCAGAGTGCCCTCTCTCCCGAACTGCCTCCCGCACACCTCGCAGCTGTAGGACCTCTCCCCCGTGTGGGTGAGGAGGTGCTGCCGGAGGGTGTGCAGCAGGTAGAAGCTCTTGTTGCACTGCGAGCAGACGTGACACCTCTCTCGAGGAGCGCCGTCACAGATGTCTGTACCCTCCTGGGGATCCTCGCTGTTCTGCGTGTGAACGCGTGCGTGCAGCCGTGCGTGGTGTCGAGTCGGGGAGGTCAGACTGCATCTGTTACAGGGATGTGTCTCCGGCGGCGTCTGCGTCTCCGGCTGCTCCGGCGTTCCCGACATGCTGCAGTGGTGTCGCTGGTGTCTGGTGACGTTGCTCCTCCGTGCAAACGATTTCCCACAATGCTCACAGTGGTGATGTCGGGGCCTGGACGCACCTTCCTGCTGCTTCCTCTCTGCTTCGTCTTCATCGGCTGCGACAGAAGAGAATGAAACGTTTCCTAACATGATCAATAAAGTTCCAAAGTGCAGCTCCAACAAACACTGATTTCTTAAGGCAGACATTTAATAAGTGATCAGCTTCAGGTGCTGACTGTTGATTACTAGAACACAGATCACTGAGGTGTTAACGTGTACCTGCAGCTGCCGGCCCAGAGCCTCCCGGCTGCTCCGGTGTGTCCTCTGCTTCCTCCTGACGTCGCTCTGACTCACCGAGCGCAGACGAGTTGGACTCTGACAGTCTGTGGTCCTGTATGATCCAGCTCAGCCCGTCCGAGGCACCACCTTCCTCCTGAATCACCAACAGCGTCCCATCCGCCCATGCATGAGCCGGCTGCACGGCATCTGTGTTGGTTCCCTCCTGGTGGAGGTCTCTGTGGTCACACTGGTCTTTATACAAACTGATCTCAGCTCCGATCGTCTGCTGGTCCGGGTTCACCTGCGGTGGATTCTCAACGTGGTCCCCGTCCTCTGACAACTCCACCTCGATGCTGGCGTGACTCTGCTCTGCAGCCGCGTGGACGCTCTGCCCGTTCACACCTGGAGGATTCATGTAGTCCCCCAAGCAGACCGAGGGGGGGTCTGAAGGCGAGATAAAGAACTATTCATACACATGTGGCCACTCGAGCACGTTACAGCAACATGTGATACTGTCCCCGCCACATCCTGCAGAGTCCAGCTGCAGGAAGAACAACACCTGACACGGGGGCTCACCTTGTGGCTCCGGGCTCACAGCCGGTCGCAGGTGTGCAGGTGTCTTCAGACAGTCCACCAGGTGGACGGACAGCTGCCTGAAGCCCCGCAGGGACAGACTGCCGGGAGACGCCATGATGTCTCTTCAGCAGAGTCGACACGACTCTTCTTCGTGTGTCTGCCCTCACTTTAAATAACGAGACTTTATTGCCGCTTCTGACTTCGTGACTTTTGATTTAACGGTATGCTAGCACTGGATGACTACTGAGGCTAACGTTAGCTTAGCCCCAGTTTGTGCCTCTCACTTTATATTCCAGGGACAAACTGGGCTAACTTCGCTGGAACCCGCGTCTTCGGGCCGGTATTGTCCCGGTTCGGCTCGTTTAACTCTCTAACTCACACAGAAAAACATCCCAGGTCAAAGCACGGAGCCGTTTCTCGGGCTAACGTTTGAGCTAACCCGCTGCCGCAGACGATTCTCCGGCTCAAATAAACACACATTCATTCCCCACTCGTGTCTTTTAGCTTGTAGTTGTTCAACTTGTCCTCCGTCTTTTTACAATCTTACATCTTAAAAACGGAATGAAAACTAAAAGTACGAAACTAAACCTCTGGCAGAGCTGCTCCGTCCGTCTGTTTGTTTCCGGGTTTAGTTGATGGACGGGTTCATCGACCAATGGGCTTCGAGGAAGTGACGAGGAGGCGGGCTGTGGTAGAATTGGCGCCAACCGCAGTTTTGTTGGGACGGCACTGCGTTCAGGACAAAAGTAAGACAAACGCGTTTTGTCATTTAATTTGACCGCCTGTGCGTTAAAGACATTTAAACTTAGTGAATTCAAGTACAAGTACAACTTTGCGTTACTTGTACGTGAGTATTTTCTTTTCAGGCTACTTTATATTTCTACTTTAATACATTTTAAGGTGATATTTTAAGCTACTTTTAAATCTGGGTAAACAAAGAGATGTATGTATCCACAGTCAGAGATCATAAACTAAATGTCTTTACAAATAACAGTTCTACATTATTATTAACTTGTGGTTTGGTTTTATTCTGTCGTAAAACATTGAATAAACAGGAAGCTTGTCCAAATATGGAACATATAAAACAAATAAAACGAGATGTGCAGAAAGAAAAGTGAGCTGAAGTTGTTCCCGTAGATCTCCACTAGATGGAGCCACGGGATCGTCACTGTTCGTCCTCTTAACGGGAAGTTCATCCAATAAAGAATAAAGAAGAATAAGAGTTTTTATTAGTTTGGTTTCGGGAGATAAAAGTTACAGAATCAGCAGAAGTAAAAGTGAATGTGTGTTTGATTTGTAAAAGAATAAATGAGACGTGAAAGCAAACGTCACAACAAGGCCTGAAAACCCTGAGGGTCCTCTATATGTCAGTGCACACACACACGCACACACAGTCACACACACACACAGACTCACACACAAACACAGTCAAACACACACACACACACACACACACACACAGACTCACACACACACTCACACACACATACACACACACACACAGACTCACACACACACACACACACACACGCACAGACAGTCACACGCGCACACACACACACACACACACACAGTCAAACACACGCACACGCAATCACACACACACACGCACAGGCAGTCACACGCGCACACGCACAGTCAAATACACACACACATGCACACACAGTCACACACAGTCACACTCACACACAGACACACACACACACACACACTGTTGTTTGCTTCATGTGAAAACCTTTTAGACCATGACATCTAGGAACCTCTCTTGAAACCTCACTGTGGTTGCATGATTTCTCGTGCACGCGCCTGTCAGGCCGCGAGCCTCGTCAGCTGGCGTCAATGCTGCGTGCGATTGGACAGCAGAGATGAGAAAGATGCAGCAGTCGTGTCCTCAGACGACTCAAGACTGTGAGTGTTAAAAGTCTTTAAGTGTGGCTCCGCTGAGCTCGGCTGCGGGAGTTTGCACTTGAATGTTATTAATAAATTACACGCCGTGTGTCCTTATTACGACTTGTGTGTTGATTAAAGGAGAGAAACTGGGGACTGGAGATCAAACCTCAGCACCGTAACGCTTGAATGATTCAAACTGCTTCCCGGTGGTTCTGCAGGATTTGTCCTGAATACTGAAGTGAATCAGCTGTTGTTGTACATTTATCTTCCTACAGACGTCTGACAGAAGACACATGGTTTGAATCTACACTGTGGAAGTTAACGAGTTTCTTTAATTAGAGCGTGGAGCTCTGATGTCGGCAGGCGGCTCCTGACAAACAGCTCTGGTTCACGCTGAATCACCACGTCAATCACTGCAAACAGAGAACAAAACTGACACGTCTGACCTGAAGGTGGCACCTGAGGCAAAGTCTGCAACAGCTACTGTCAGGGAACCATCACGTATTAGGATTCATCCTCTGGGAACCATGCACGTTTGGACCATCCAGCAGGTAGAGGCCAAACTAGAGTGGAATCCTCTGCAGCAGATTTCAACGTGAACCTCAGGAGGCTGCAGGGAGAAATGTCAGGGAGTCACCAAACTTACAAGGATTCATCCTCTGGGAACCATGAACGTTTGGACCAGATGTGACGTCCGTCCAGCAGCGGGTGAGATGTTTGAGTCAAAGTGTGGAACACACGAACACGAGTCCTTTAGAGGCGAAGGGGTTAAAGTCATTAGTGTTCAGGCCGTCACTGCAACGACATTTAGACCTCAGTCACACAGAGTTCCCCCACGAACATTTAGTGCACGCACACATGCACGCGCACACACACACACACACATACACACAAATAAATAAATAACGCAAACACAGAAGCTTTCTTCACCCCTGGTGCCGTGCAAGAGGTTCACACCCTGCTTCTCCATCATCAAAACACCTTTACAAGACACACACACACACACACACACACAGTCACACACACACACACACACATACATACTCACACACACAGTCACACACAGTCACACACAAACACACACACACAGTCACACACACAGTTATGCGCACACACACACACTCACACACACACACACACACACAAACACATACTCACA